>JAMWDX010000054.1:0-42233 GCA_026686955.1 Epinephelus cyanopodus
TGTTTGGCTACTTTTCTTTTTGGGGGCTTTTGGGCTACTGTGTCCTTTTGGGCTAATTTTTTTTTCCTGTTTTGGGCTACTTAATCCGTTTTGGGCTACTTTGGTCTGTTTGGCTACTGTGGATCTATTTTGGGCTACTGTGGTCCGTTTTGGGCTACTTCCTGGGCTACTTTGATCCGTTTTGGGCTAGTTTTGGGCTACTTTTCCTGTTTGGGCTACTGTGATCTTTTGGGCTACTGTGGTCCGTTTTGGGCTACTTTTTCCGTTTTGGGCTATTTGGTCCGTTTTGGGCTACTGTTCCGTTTTGGGCTACTGTGGTCCGTTTTGGGCTACTTTTCCTTTTGGGCTACTTGTTTTGGGCTACTTTTCCTGTTTTGGGCTACTGTGGTCCGTTTTTGGGCTACTTTTTTCCTGTTTTGGGCTTTTCTTTTGCTACTTTTTTTGGGCTACTTTGGTCTGTTTGGGGCTACTGTGGATCATTTTGGGCTACTGTGGTCCGTTTTGGGCTACTTTTCCGTTTTGGGCTACTTGATCCGTTTTGGGCTACTTTGGTCTGTTTTGGGCTACTGTTTTATTTTGGGCTACTGTGGTCCGTTTTGGGCTACTTTTTCCTGTTTTGGGCTACTGTGATCCGTTTTGGGCTACTGGTCTGTTTTGGGCTACTGTGGATCTTTTGGGCTACTGTGGTCCGTTTGGGCTACTTCCGTTTTGGGCTAGTTTTGGTCGTTTTGGGGCTACTGTCTTTGGGCTACTTTCCATTTTGGGCTACTTTTTCCTTTTGGGCTACTTGTCCGTTTGGGCTACTTTTCCTGTTTTGGGCTACTGTGATCCGTTTTGGGCTACTTTGGCTGTTTTGGGGCTACTGTGGATTTGGGCTACTGTGGTCCGTTTGGGCTACTTTTTCCTGTTTTGGGCTACTGTGGTCCGTTTTGGGCTACTTCGATCCGTTTGGGCTACTTTTTCCTGTTTTGGGCTACTGTGGTCCGTTTTGGGCTACTTTTCCTGTTTTGGGCTACTGTTTTGGGCTACTGTGGTCTGTTTTGGGGCTACTGTGGTCTTTGCTACTGTCCGTTTTGGGCTACTGTGGTCCGTTTTGGGCTACTTTGGTCTGTTTTGGGCTACTGTGGATCTATTTTGGCTACTGTGGTCCGTTTTGGGCTACTTTTTCCTGTTTTGGGCTACTGATCCGTTTTGGGCTACTTTGGTCTGTTTTGGGCTACTGTGGATCTATTTTGGGCTACTGTGGTCCGTTTTCCTACTGTGGTCCGTTTTGGGCTACTTTATCCGTTTTGGGCTACTTCGTTTTGGGCTACTTTTTCCTGTGTTGGCTACTGCGTCCGTTTTGGGCTACTTTTTCCTGTTTTGGGCTACTTTGATCCGTTTTGGGCTACTTCCCGTTTTGGGCTATTTTTCCTGTTTTGGGCTACTGTGGTCCGTTTTGGGCTACTTATCCGTTTGGGCTACTTGGTCGTTTTGGGCTACTGTGGATCTTTTGGGCTACTGGTCCGTTTTGGGCTACTGTGGTCCGTTTTGGGCTACTTTTGTCTGTTTTGGGGCTACTGTCGATTTTTTGGGCTACTGTGGTCCGTTTTGGGCTACTTTGGTCTGTTTGGGTGCTACTGTGGATCTATTTTGGGCTACTGTGGTCCGTTTTGGGCTAATTTTCCGTTTTGGGTTACTTTGGTCTGTTTTGGGCTACTGTGGATCTTTTGGGCTACTGTGTTTGGGCTACTTTGATCGGTTTTGGGCTACTTGTTTTTTTTGGGCTACTTTTTCCTGTTGGGGCAACTGTGGATATATTTTGGGCTACTGTGGTCCGTTTTGGGCTACTTTTCCTGTTTTGGGCTGTGTGGTCCGTTTTGGGCTACTTCGATCCGTTTTGGGCTACTTTGGTCTGTTTTGGGGCTACTGTTTTTTGGGCTACTGTGGTCCGTTTTGGGCTACTTTTCCTGTTTTGGGCTATTTGGTCCGTTTTGGGCTACTGTGGTCCGTTTTGGGCTACTTCAATCCATTTTGGGCTACTTTGGAATGTTTTGGGCTACTGTGGTCCGTTTTGGGCTACTTTTCCTTTTGGGCTTTTGGTCCGTTTTGGGCTACTTGGTCCGTTTTGGGCTACTTTCCTGTTTTGGGCTACTTCGATCCGTTTTGGGCTACTTTGGTCTGTTTTGGGGCTACTGTGGATCTATTTTGGGCTACTGTGGTCCGTTTTGGGCTACTTTGGTCTGTTTTGGGGCTACTGTTTTATTTTGGGCTACTTCGATCCGTTTGGGCTACTTCAGTCCATTTTGGGCTACTTTTTCTGTTTTTGGCTAGTGTGGTCTTTTTGGGCTGCTTCGATCCGTTTTGGTTACTTCAGTCCATTTTGGGCTACTTTTTCCTGTTTTGGGCTACTGTGGTCCGTTTTGGGCTACTTTTTCCTGTTTTGGGCTACTGTGATCCGTTTTGGGCTACTTGGTCTGTTTTGGGTTACTGTGGATCTTTTGGGCTACTGTGGTCCGTTTTGGGCTACTTGGTCCGTTTTGGGCTACTTTCGTTTTGGGCTCCTTCGTTCATTTTGGGCTACTTTTTCCTGTTTTGGGCTACTGTGGTCCGTTTTGGGCTACTTCGATCAGTTTTGGGCTACTTCGATCTGTTTTGGACTGTTGATCTATTTTGGGCTACTGTGGTCCGTTTTGGGCTACTTTCCTGTTTTGGGCTAGTGGTCCGTTTTGGGCTACTTCGATCCGTTTTGGGCTACTTTGGTCTATTTTGGGTTACTGTGGATCTATTTTGGGCTACGTGGTCCGTTTTGGGCTAGTTTTTCCTGTTTCTAGTGTCCGTTTTGGGCTACTTCGATCCGTTTTGGGCTACTTTGGTCTGTTTTGGGGCTACTGTGGATTTATTTTGGGCTACTGTCCATTTTGGGCTACTTTTTCCTGTTTTGGGCTACTGATTATGTTTTCTACTTTGGTCTGTTTTTACTGTGGATCTTTTTGGGCTACTGTGGTCCGTTTTGGGCTACTTTGATCCGTTTTGGGCTACTTCGATCAGTTTTGGGCTACTGTGGATCTATTTTGGGGCTACAGTGGATCTATTTGGGCTACTTCGGTATGTTTTGGGCTACTGTGATCCGTTTTGGGCTACTTTCTTTTTTGTGCTACGATCTGTTTTGGGCTACTTTGGAATTTTTGGGCTACTGTGATCCATTTTGGGCTACTTTTCCTGTTTTGGGCTACTGTGGTCCGTTTTGGGCTACTTTTTCCTGTTTTGGGCTACTGTGATCCGTTTTGGGCTACTTTGGCCTGTTTTGGGCTACTGTGGATCTATTTTGGGCTACTGTTGTCCGTTTGGGCTACTGTGGTCCGTTTAGGGCTACTTTGATCCGTTTTGGCCTCCTTCGGTCCATTTTGGGCTACAGTGGATCTATTTTGGGCTACGTCGGTCCGTTGTGCTATTGTGGTCCGTTTTGGGCTACTTCGATCCGTTTTGGGCTACTTTGGTCTGTTTTGGGGCTACTGTGTATCTATTTTGGGCTACTGTGGTCCGTTTTGGGCTACTTTTTCCTGTTTTGGGCTACTGTGGTCCGTTTTGGGCTACTTTTTCCTCTATTGGGCTACGGTGGTCCGTTTTGGGCTATTTTGATCTGTTTTGGTCTACTCTGGTCCGTTTTGGGCTACTGTGTCCGTTTTGGGCTACTGTCTGTTTTGGGCTACTTTGGTCCGTTTTGGGGTACCTTTACCAGTTTTGGGCTACTTTTTCCCCTTTTCGGTGTACTGTGGTCCATTTTGGGCTACTTTGGACCATTTTGGGCTACTTTTTTCCCGTTTTTGGGCTACTTTTTCCTGTTTTGGGCGACAATCCCATTATGGGTGACTTTTTTATCCTTTGGCAAATTCGGCCCGTTTTTGTCTACTTTTTTCCGCTTTGGGCAACTCTGTCCTTTTTTGGGCTACTTTTCCCTGTTTTGTGCAAATTTTTCCATTTTTTGTGACTTTTTTCTGTAGTGCGCAAATTCTTCCCGTTTTGGGCAACTTTGTCCCGTTTTGGATGACTTTTTTCTGTTTTGGGCAACTCTGTCCCGTTTTGGGCTACTTTTGTCTGTCACTTTTGAGCTTTTCAGGCCAAGTGAAGCATTTTGAGAGCATGTTGTAATTTAGACTGTTGCTTTCCAACAGAAGCACTAAGAAACAAGTTTTCAAGCCAGAAACGTGTGATTTGGGGAGTTCTACACTACCAGAGCAGTTTCACATAGTTGGTCGGAAAACAGCAGAATGTCACTTTTCAGCTTTTCAGGCCGAGAGAAGCATTGTTATGACTGTTGTCGTAATTTCTTTTCTTTGTGAGAGTTTTCCTGCACATGTTCTCTGTGCTTTGTTTTTTTTTTTTTTTTTGTATGCAAATAGGTGTGTGCCACAGCCCAGCGGTGATTGGTTCATTGGATCCGTGCTCGTTCCTGACTTGCTGCCGTCAAGGCCGTTCGTGTTTTCAAAGGACCAAGATGGCAGTCGCTGTGAGCTAGCAGGCAGACCTTACCTTCCTCCTCTCCCAACCGGGCACACACCTCGTTGTGTCATATTGTAGCGAAACAGCCTTTTGACCTTTTGTATGTTGCATAGTTGGGGTGGACTGCCATTTCTTTTGCTAATGCTTTTTTTCTCTAGTTTCCATCAGTAGTTGGTCGAAAAACAGCAGAATGTCACTTTTGAGCTTTTCAGGCAGAGAGAAGCATTTTGAGAGCGTGCTGTAATTTAGACTGTTGTTTTCCAACAGAAGCACTCACTCTCACTCCAAAACATAATTCTCTCTTTACTAGACAAGTAAGCTAGGCAAGCAATCATAGCAAGAATCGTTTTTGTGATTACTAATCATCTTGAAGAGATCTCATTGATATTACATGGAAAGCACCAAAAACACTGTCATTTAAATGTTCACAACATGGACAGTCAGGTAGGAAGAAGCCAAAGCAAGACCAGGAAGAAGATAAATAAAGACATTTCAATGGTGTAAGAAACTATATGCTTTAATACCTGACATGGCTGAAAAATCAAGTGTACCAACATTTCACACACAAGCAGTCTTTTTTTCAACATTTTTTTAATCATATGTTAAAGTTCAACCTGAGAAAAATAGCCCGAACAGTGGGCAATACTGATCACAGCAGGACTTTGGTTAAATCTTCGCTTCATGTGCTCCTTCTTTCTGCCACCACCACCCATCCTCTATGGCGCATATTTCAAATATTTGGACATATATTCTGCTACTTTGGTCGTTGTTTTATTAAATGAGCTGAAGACAGCGTCTGTAGAGGGGGGGAAAAACAGCAAATCAGTATTAGCAAATGCTAACCTTTCAATTACAACAAAATACTAACACACACAAAATTGCCTTATTTTACTGCATTATCTATCAAAGCATATTGTGCAAAAGGTGATGGGGCAGGGCTCTAGACTGCAACCACATATGCAACCTGTAGAGCATGATCTGTAGAGTCCTCCAACTAAAAATGATTTGCTTATGAGTTATTATTCTGCTTACTATATTAAATTATTTAAAACATTGTCACAAAGCTACTATGTTAAAGCAAACTCACCACAGATTGTCTTGTACAGAAGGCAACCTTCCCACTTCTTCCTCTGAGGCTCATTTTGGCCATCATTTTATTTGTCATAGTTTTGCCATGGTAAAACAGAATATTAGAATATGAAAATGTAGCAGAGAGTGAGTAAGTGGGTGTGTCAGTATATGTCAGGGAACATTTTTTTGTTAAGTAAAATCTATTTCCATGAATTTTCTCCAACTTATCCAAACTACTGGATCATGTTTGTGTTGTTCATATTACCTGGACCAATAATCTAATGCAAAAAAGAGACATAAAGTTATTTACGCAGCCATTGACTTCTTAACAAGGTCTGCAACATCATTGCCTCCCAACCTCTTCAGATGTTTACTCTGAAAAGGAGCAACAAGAAATTAAAATTATAACCATAAAAAGAGGACAGTAGAGTCCAGACCTCCACAAAACAGGCACATGAGGGGTTTGTAGCGGTCACCAAGGTGAAGAAACTGAACTTCATAATGAAACTTTGCCAGCACTTTACAAGATTAATTATTTAACCCTTTTGTTGTCTTTGTTTTTTTCATAGCACTTGTTGTCCTCCGGGTACATTAGCTACTGCTAGCATAACATGCACACACACACGCACACACACACACACACACACACACACACACACACACACACACACACACACACCTCAGTGGTGCAAGAAGCCGTAAAAGGCACTTCTTGCTGTAAAGACATTACCTGGATGAAAACATACTGTGTACTGTACACAGTCTGTCTCTGCTGCTGTCTCTGATCAAAATGTGAAATGCCCCATGAAGCTGTACTTATTACATCAGTCTGATTGTTTTTGTCTTGTACCCAATCAGGGAGAGGCATCATAATATCTCTACAAATATTTAGCTTTGAAATTCAGGGCTTAAAGGAAGAAAAGATTTGAGGCCTGAGAAGTTGTCCAGCAGGAAATGTGCACAATTAATTTAAAAGTGCTCTTTGCCTGAAATTAGGAATGGTGCCTGAGAACTTCATTAGCCCCATGTACGTTAGAGTTGTGAAACCACATTTCACTAGCCTGATACTCAGAATGGGAGCAGAACTGGTAAGTTTTAACCCTCAGGTGGTATTGGGGTCAATACCACCTGAGGGTTAAAACTTACCAGTTCTGCTCCCTCATTCTTGTCCTCCAGGCGATTCTCTAAAGCTTCGAGTTCCTCTTTAGTGTTTGCCAGCTTCACTTCATAACTTGTTCCAGCAGATGAGGTGGCAACTTAAATTGTATACTTGATTTCGAGAAGGAGCTGAAGAACTCTCTTCTGGAATTCTAGCCAAGTAAGAAGTGGCCAATTATTATTTTTACACCACAAAATCATTGTTTTTTTTTGCCCAATAAAAACGCACTGCAAAACTCAAAATCTTACCAAGAATATTTGTGATATTTCTAGTCAAAATATCTAATTTCTAGTCAAAATAAATCTCATACACTCAAAATATCAATTTTCATTTGTTTCACACAAATTTTCACTTGGAATAAGTAGAAAAATCTGCCTTTTTTTTTTTTTTTTGGCTTGTAATAAAAAAAAGAAAAACTTTACAGTTTTACCATGTGCCCATGTGAAAAAAAACAGGATAGTTTGAAGAATCAGCAAAGTGTCATATTGAACTGCTGAATCTGATTCAACTGAAACTTTTGGGACAGCTTGGGACACTGGAAGACTCCTAATTATTTGTCAGCAAAAATAAGAGAATAACATTACTTTTTTCAGACATCGGGAAGTCTTCCTTCCTCAATTTGTTTGAGTGTGCATGCGTGAACATTGCCTCGGCTGCATTTGGGGGATCCCTTTCAGCTCTCATAGACTTTTCAGGAGGCTGCCTGAGGTTCCGGTCGATAGTCGTTCTTGGAGTGTCACTGATAATGATCATGTACACCCAAGACAGATACAGGTATCTTAAAGAGTTCCAGTATTTTTTTTCCCATATGCCAGAATATGTTCCTCACAACACCCTCACCTCTTACTGCTCCTTGTGGGTTCAGAAGCATTCTGCAGCCATGAGAAGGACTCTGAGGAACTCCGCTTGAACTGACTCTTTCGGCTACAGCTAAATGATATGGTTAAAAAATATATAACTTAAAAAGGAAATTGCTATGACCGTTATTGCAAATTAGGTCTAATTCTCAAATTAGTGGGCATGATCATTTTGCATTGCAGTTTTTATAAAATATATATCGTGACATTTGTTGAGGTCTGTGCCAAACATTTTCTTACATCTAGAAGACTTGTAGTTGTTGTTGTAGACTCTGCAGCTTTACAGTGCTTAATTTATACTGGCAATATTGCACCAGGGCTATATGTTAACTTTTTGAGCACATACCACTGGTGCTACAGAGGTTCCTAGTTTTGTAGCACAGGCCAGGCAAGTTGTATCACAGGTATAAAAATGCCCGTTATCACCTCTAAAAACAACAGTTCAACAGTAGTGCATTTCATCACTTAAACACACATGCAAGGGAAATTAACGCATACAATACAGACAAAAGATTCTGACGTGACGGGTTGTGTGATAGCCGACCGCTAAGTGGAGTCTGTCACCAGTGTTGTTGTTAACCTGCTGGGAATGTTCATAAAAGAAGAGACAGGACGTAAACAAGTTATTTCATACAGACGTGTCTCTGTGTGATTCTATACAAGTTTATACATTATTACAGGTGGCAGCCCTGACTGCCACAGGACACTATCACAGCAGACTACAACTACCAGGAGGGAGAGTGATGAGGGACCTGGATTCTCATTGAGTTACTAGAGTCCATGAATGCACGTAATTGTGCATTTTGTCGTCTCCATTTTTTGTGATACATCTGGGAGTGAAAAAAACCCAAAATAAATATTTTTAAGCCTAAATGTTTTATAAAGAAAATCATTCAATTTGAAAATAATAAAAACATTCATTTAAATGAGGTAGGCTGTGCCCATCATTTTTTTTTATAATACCTTCCACAACAGCCTGTATCTAAATTTCACAAGAATGTAAATGATGTTTTTTTTTTTTTTTTTAGTTTTAAGGGTTACAGTAAGTTACTTTCAGATTCAAATAGATGGTTGGGTTAGGTTTGGGGACAGCTCACCGTTGAAGGAGACTTTCAGGTCGTGTTCTTCCAAATCTCTGGAAAAGAGAAGGCAGAAGAATGTGAAGTCTCAACCTTATTTTTAAAGTTTGTGGATGGAAAGTGTGCCAATGTGCCACTTTCGACCAACAGAGACATTGTAACAAAGGTTCCTGTTTCAATACACATCTGTGAAGTGTGCTGGGTGAGCTCGGGGCCTTCGCAGCAACATTCAACATCAGCAGGAGATTAGCCTTACCGCTCTGGCCTCATCACACATCAGCATTATGGTTGTCCTTGAAGGGCCGGTTGGAACTGTAAGACTGTATAAATGTAACTACTTATTAACATATTGTTGAATAACTCTCTGCATTTGATTACTAATATTTATTTACCCACGCACAAATATTGTACATGTTTTTACGAAAAAATATAAAAACATGTGTAAATCCATTGCTGTGTTATTACAACATACCGTAAATACCGGTGTATAAAACGCACCTTTTTTTTCATTGAAAAGTGATTTGAATCTTACACACCGGTGGATCCTATTCACCAGTAAAATACAGAGAGAGGTTGGATCTGGTTGATTATAGATATGTGAAAGGCTGTCCACGCGAATAATGATAACTATTTTAATAACTGTAGCTATAAAGATGATGTGAGCATCCACACTTATGCAGTGTCAGGCATGCTTTCCAGCTGTGTCAGCAGCTGAAAATAGACCCGTTACTGCTGTATGTTGGACAAAAAAATAAAAAATTTAACCAGACAGGTAGAAAGCATTTTCCCCACAACACCCCCCAAAAGCAGCAGTCATGCCAGCTCTTGTGGGCCACATAAAATGATGTGGCGGGCCGAATTCGGCCCATGGGCCTTGAGTTTGTCACATGTGCTTTAATGTTAACCACGTGTTCTTACCGTTATATATTTGTAGCTGTTACTGTCAATGTCAACCACAGTCTGAACCGCCGGTCAAAACCAGTTTAGCCTGACCATGATGACACAGACCCACTTTGCGCATGCGCAAGCGGGTGTCGCCTATGTGTCTTTTTTTAACCTTTATTTAAATATTCAATTTACAAATTATGAGAAAACACTAACACACAATACATGAGAGCTCTTTCAGAGATACAAAAACAAAAAGTCAATAAATAGAATAAATGAATTTAGAGGTGTGACGGACAACATCTATACTCCAATCAAGCCCTTGAACTATGTTCCAAAACCACCCTGCTCCCAAAGTATAATGGGATATGTAGGTAGGGCTTTTAACTGGACTCAACTTAATTCAGAGTTGATCTTTCAACATTGTATCATTATTCATGGATCAACACTTTTTCAACAGTTCAATCAGCATTGATTGGATGTTGGAACAACGGTTTTTTTCAACTGATATATTTCAACAAAAATTTTAAAAGTCAACATGCTCTCAAAATGCTTCTCTCGGGCCGAAAAGCTCAAAAGTGACATTCTGCTGTTTTCGGACCAATTACTGATGCCAACTACATGAAACTGCTCTGGTAGTGTAGAATTCCCCAAATCACACATATCTGGCTTGAAAACTTGTTTCTGGCTTGAAAACTTGTTTCTGAATGCTTCTGTTGGAAAGTAACAGCCTAAATGACAACATGCTCTCAAAATGCTTCTCTCGGGCCGAAAAGCTCAAAAGTGACATTCTGCTGTTTTCGGACCAATTACTGATGCCAACTACATGAAACTGCTCTGCTAGTGTAGAATTCCCCAAATCACACGTTTCTGGCTTGAAAACTTGTTTCTGGCTTGAAAACTTGTTTCTGAGTGCTTCTGTTGGAAAGTAACAGCCTAAATGACAACATGCTCTCAAAATGCTTCTCTCGGGCTGAAAAGCTCAAAAGTGACATTCTGCTGTTTTCGGACCAATTACTGATGCCAACTACATGAAACTGCTCTGCTAGTGTAGAATTCCCCAAATCACACAAATCTGGCTTGAAAACTTGTTTCTGGCTTGAAAACTTGTTTCTGAGTGCTTCTGTTGGAAAGTAACAGCCTAAATGAAAACATGCTCTCAAAATGCTTCTCTCGGGCCGAAAAGCTCAAAAGTGACATTCTGCTGTTTTCGGACCAATTACTGATGCCAACTACATGAAACTGCTCTGGTAGTGTAGAATTCCCCAAATCAAACATCTGGCTTGAAAACTTGTTTCTGGCTTGAAAAGTTGTTTCTGAGTGCTTCTGTTGGAAAGTAAACAGCCTAAATGACAACATGCTCTCAAAATGCTTCTCTCGGGCCGAAAAGCTCAAAAGTGACATTCTGCTGTTTTCGGACCAATTACTGATGCCAACTACATGAAACTGCTCTGCTAGTGTAGAATTCCCCAAATCACACAAATCTGGCTTGAAAACTTGTTTCTGGCTTGAAAAGTTGTTTCTGAGTGCTTCTGTTGGAAAGTAACAGCCTAAATGACAACATGCTCTCAAAATGCTTCTCTCGGGCCGAAAAGCTCAAAAGTGACATTCTGCTGTTTTCGGACCAATTACTGATGCCAACTACATGAAACTGCTCTGGTAGTGTAGAATTCCCCAAATCACACATATCTGGCTTGAAAACTTGTTTCTGAGTGCTTCAGTTGGAAAGTAACAGCCTAAATGACAACATGCTCTCAAAATGCTTCTCTCGGGCCGAAAAGCTCAAAAGTGACATTCTGCTGTTTTCGGACCAATTACTGATGCCAACTACATGAAACTGCTCTGCTAGTGTAGAATTCCCCAAATCACACGTTTCTGGCTTGAAAACTTGTTTCTGGCTTGAAAACTTGTTTCTGAGTGCTTCTGTTGGAAAGTAACAGCCTAAATGACAACATGCTCTCAAAATGCTTCTCTCGGGCCGAAAAGCTCAAAAGTGACATTCTGCTGTTTTCGGACCAATTACTGATGCCAACTACATGAAACTGCTCTGGTAGTGTAGAATTCACCAAATCACACATATCTGGCTTGAAAACTTGTTTCTGAGTGCTTCTGTTGGAAAGTAACAGCCTAAATGACAACATGCTCTCAAAATGCTTCTCTCGGGCCGAAAAGCTCAAAAGTGACATTCTGCTGTTTTCGGACCAATTACTGATGCCAACTACATGAAACTGCTCTGGTAGTGTAGAATTCCCCAAATCACACGTTTCTGGCTTGAAAACTTGTTTCTGGCTTGAAAACTTGTTTCTGGGTGCTTCTGTTGGAAAGTAACAGCCTAAATGACAACATGCTCTCAAATGCTTCTCTCGGGCCGAAAAGCTCAAAAGTGACATTCTGCTGTTTTCGGACCAATTACTGATGCCAACTACATGAAATTGCTCTGGTAGTGTAGAATTCCCCAAATCACACAAATCTGGCTTGAAAACTTGTTTCTGGCTTGAAAACTGTTTCTGAGTGCTTCTGTTGGAAAGTAACAGCCTAAATGACAACATGCTCTCAAAATGCTTCTCTCGGGCCGAAAAGCTCAAAAGTGACATTCTGCTGTTTTCGGACCAATTACTGATGCCAACTACATGAAACTGCTCTGGTAGTGTAGAATTCACCAAATCACACATATCTGGCTTGAAAACTTGTTTCTGAGTGCTTCTGTTGGAAAGTAACAGCCTAAATGACAACATGCTCTCAAAATGCTTCTCTCGGGCCGAAAAGCTCAAAAGTGACATTCTGCTGTTTTCGGACCAATTACTGATGCCAACTACATGAAACTGCTCTGGTAGTGTAGAATTCCCCAAATCAACAAATCTGGCTTGAAAACTTGTTTCTGGCTTGAAAACTTGTTTCTGAGTGCTTCTGTTGGAAAGTAACAGCCTAAATGACAACATGCTCTCAAAATGCTTCTCTCGGGCCGAAAAGCTCAAAAGTGACATTCTGCTGTTTTCGGACCAATTACTGATGCCAACTACATGAAACTGCTCTGGTAGTGTAGAATTCCCCAAATCACACGTTTCTGGCTTGAAAACTTGTTTCTGGCTTGAAAACTTGTTTCTGAGTGCTTCTGTTGGAAAGTAACAGCCTAAATGACAACATGCTCTCAAAATGCTTCTCTCGGGCCGAAAAGCTCAAAAGTGACATTCTGCTGTTTTCGGACCAATTACTGATGCCAACTACATGAAACTGCTCTGGTAGTGTAGAATTCCCCAAATCACACGTTTCTGGCTTGAAAACTTGTTTCTGGCTTGAAAAAAAACTTGTTTCTGAGTGCTTCTGTTGGAAAGTAACAGCCTAAATGACAACATGCTCTCAAAATGCTTCTCTCGGGCCGAAAAGCTCAAAAGTGACATTCTGCTGTTTTCGGACCAATTACTGATGCCAACTACATGAAACTGCTCTGGTAGTGTAGAATTCCCCAAATCACACGTTTCTGGCTTGAAAACTTGTTTCTGGCTTGAAAACTTGTTTCTGAGTGCTTCTGTTGGAAAGTAACAGCCTAAATGACAACATGCTCTCAAAATGCTTCTCTCGGGCCGAAAAGCTCAAAAGTGACATTCTGCTGTTTTCGGACCAATTACTGATGCCAACTACATGAAACTGCTCTGGTAGTGTAGAATTCCCCAAATCACACGTCTGGCTTGAAAACTTGTTTCTGGCTTGAAAACTTGTTTCTGAGTGCTTCTGTTGGAAAGTAACAGCCTAAATGACAACATGCTCTCAAAATGCTTCTCTCGGGCCGAAAAGCTCAAAAGTGACATTCTGCTGTTTTCGGACCAATTACTGATGCCAACTACATGAAACTGCTCTGCTAGTGTAGAATTCCCCAAATCACACGTTTCTGGCTTGAAAACTTGTTTCTGGCTTGAAAACTTGTTTCTGAGTGCTTCTGTTGGAAAGTAACAGCCTAAATGACAACATGCTCTCAAAATGCTTCTCTCGGGCCGAAAAGCTCAAAAGTGACATTCTGCTGTTTTCGGACCAATTACTGATGCCAACTACATGAAACTGCTCTGCTGTAGTGTAGAATTCCCCAAATCACACTCTGGCTTGAAAACTTGTTTCTGGCTTGAAAACTTGTTTCTGAGTGCTTCTGTTGGAAAGTAACAGCCTAAATGACAACATGCTCTCAAAATGCTTCTCTCGGGCCGAAAAGCTCAAAAGTGACATTCTGCTGTTTTCGGACCAATTACTGATGCCAACTACATGAAACTGCTCTGGTAGTGTAGAATTCCCCAAATCACACGTTTCTGGCTTGAAAACTTGTTTCTGGCTTGAAAACTTGTTTCTGAGTGCTTCTGTTGGAAAGTAACAGCCTAAATGACAACATGCTCTCAAAATGCTTCTCTCGGGCCGAAAAGCTCAAAAGTGACATTCTGCTGTTTTCGGACCAATTACTGATGCCAACTACATGAAACTGCTCTGGTAGTGTAGAATTCCCCAAATCACACGTCTGGCTTGAAAACTTGTTTCTGGCTTGAAAACTTGTTTCTGAGTGCTTCTGTTGGAAAGTAACAGCCTAAATGACAACATGCTCTCAAAATGCTTCTCTCGGGCCGAAAAGCTCAAAAGTGACATTCTGCTGTTTTCGGACCAATTACTGATGCCAACTACATGAAACTGCTCTGGTAGTGTAGAATTCCCCAAATCACACGTTTCTGGCTTGAAAACTTGTTTCTGGCTTGAAAACTTGTTTCTGAGTGCTTCTGTTGGAAAGTAACAGCCTAAATGACAACATGCTCTCAAAATGCTTCTCTCGGGCCGAAAAGCTCAAAAGTGACATTCTGCTGTTTTCGGACCAATTACTGATGCCAACTACATGAAACTGCTCTGCTAGTGTAGAATTCCCCAAATCACACAAATCTGGCTTGAAAACTTGTTTCTGGCTTGAAAACTTTTCTGAGTGCTTCTGTTGGAAAGTAACAGCCTAAATGACAACATGCTCTCAAAATGCTTCTCTCGGGCCGAAAAGCTCAAAAGTGACATTCTGCTGTTTTCGGACCAATTACTGATGCCAACTACATGAAACTGCTCTGGTAGTGTAGAATTCCCCAAATCACATTCTGGCTTGAAAACTTGTTTCTGGCTTGAAAACTTGTTTCTGAGTGCTTCTGTTGGAAAGTAACAGCCTAAATGACAACATGCTCTCAAAATGCTTCTCTCGGGCCGAAAAGCTCAAAAGTGACATTCTGCTGTTTTCGGACCAATTACTGATGCCAACTACATGAAACTGCTCTGGTAGTGTAGAATTCCCCAAATCACACGTTTCTGGCTTGAAAACTTGTTTCTGGCTTGAAAACTTGTTTCTGAGTGCTTCTGTTGGAAAGTAACAGCCTAAATGACAACATGCTCTCAAAATGCTTCTCTCGGGCCGAAAAGCTCAAAAGTGACATTCTGCTGTTTTCGGACCAATTACTGATGCCAACTACATGAAACTGCTCTGCTAGTGTAGAATTCCCCAAATTTCTGGCTTGAAAACTTGTTTCTGAGTGCTTCTGTTGGAAAGTAACAGCCTAAATGACAACATGCTCTCAAAATGCTTCTCTCGGGCCGAAAAGCTCAAAAGTGACATTCTGCTGTTTTCGGACCAATTACTGATGCCAACTACATGAAACTGCTCTGGTAGTGTAGAATTCCCCAAATCACACGTTTCTGGCTTGAAAACTTGTTTCTGGCTTGAAAACTTGTTTCTGAGTGCTTCTGTTGGAAAGTAACAGCCTAAATGACAACATGCTCTCAAAATGCTTCTCTCGGGCCGAAAAGCTCAAAAGTGACATTCTGCTGTTTTCGGACCAATTACTGATGCCAACTACATGAAACTGCTCTGGTAGTGTAGAATTCCCCAAATCACACGTTTCTGGCTTGAAAACTTGTTTCTGGCTTGAAAACTTGTTTCTGAGTGCTTCTGTTGGAAAGTAACAGCCTAAATGACAACATGCTCTCAAAATGCTTCTCTCGGGCCGAAAAGCTCAAAAGTGACATTCTGCTGTTTTCGGACCAATTACTGATGCCAACTACATGAAACTGCTCTGGTAGTGTAGAATTCCCCAAATCACACGTTGGCTTGAAAACTTGTTTCTGGCTTGAAAACTTGTTTCTGAGTGCTTCTGTTGGAAAGTAACAGCCTAAATGACAACATGCTCTCAAAATGCTTCTCTCGGGCCGAAAAGCTCAAAAGTGACATTCTGCTGTTTTCGGACCAATTACTGATGCCAACTACATGAAACTGCTCTGGTAGTGTAGAATTCCCCAAATCACACGTTTCTGGCTTGAAAACTTGTTTCTGGCTTGAAAACTTGTTTCTGAGTGCTTCTGTTGGAAAGTAACAGCCTAAATGACAACATGCTCTCAAAATGCTTCTCTCGGGCCGAAAAGCTCAAAAGTGACATTCTGCTGTTTTCGGACCAATTACTGATGCCAACTACATGAAACTGCTCTAGTGTAGAATTCCCAAATCACACGTTTCTGGCTTGAAAACTTGTTTCTGAGTGCTTCTGTTGGAAAGTAACAGCCTAAATGACAACATGCTCTCAAAATGCTTCTCTCGGGCCGAAAAGCTCAAAAGTGACATTCTGCTGTTTTCGGACCAATTACTGATGCCAACTACATGAAACTGCTCTGCTAGTGTAGAATTCCCCAAATCACACATCTGGCTTGAAAACTTGTTTCTGGCTTGAAAACTTGTTTCTGAGTGCTTCTGTTGGAAAGTAACAGCCTAAATGACAACATGCTCTCAAAATGCTTCTCTCGGGCCGAAAAGCTCAAAAGTGACATTCTGCTGTTTTCGGACCAATTACTGATGCCAACTACATGAAACTGCTCTGGTAGTGTAGAATTCCCCAAATCACACGTTTCTGGCTTGAAAACTTGTTTCTGGCTTGAAACTTGTTTCTGAGTGCTTCTGTTGGAAAGTAACAGCCTAAATGACAACATGCTCTCAAAATGCTTCTCTCGGGCCGAAAAGCTCAAAAGTGACATTCTGCTGTTTTCGGACCAATTACTGATGCCAACTACATGAAACTGCTCTGGTAGTGTAGAATTCCCCAAATCACACGTTTCTGGCTTGAAAACTTGTTTCTGGCTTGAAAACTTGTTTCTGAGTGCTTCTGTTGGAAAGTAACAGCCTAAATGACAACATGCTCTCAAAATGCTTCTCTCGGGCCGAAAAGCTCAAAAGTGACATTCTGCTGTTTTCGGACCAATTACTGATGCCAACTACATGAAACTGCTCTGGTAGTGTAGAATTCCCCAAATCACACAATCTGGCTTGAAAACTTGTTTCTGAGTGCTTCTGTTGGAAAGTAACAGCCTAAATGACAACATGCTCTCAAAATGCTTCTCTCGGGCCGAAAAGCTCAAAAGTGACATTCTGCTGTTTTCGGACCAATTACTGATGCCAACTACATGAAACTGCTCTGGTAGTGTAGAATTCCCCAAATCACACGTTTCTGGCTTGAAAACTTGTTTCTGGCTTGAAAACTTGTTTCTGAGTGCTTCTGTTGGAAAGTAACAGCCTAAATGACAACATGCTCTCAAAATGCTTCTCTCGGGCCGAAAAGCTCAAAAGTGACATTCTGCTGTTTTCGGACCAATTACTGATGCCAACTACATGAAACTGCTCTGCTAGTGTAGAATTCCCCAAATCACACGTCTGGCTTGAAAACTTGTTTCTGGCTTGAAAACTTGTTTCTGAGTGCTTCTGTTGGAAAGTAACAGCCTAAATGACAACATGCTCTCAAAATGCTTCTCTCGGGCCGAAAAGCTCAAAAGTGACATTCTGCTGTTTTCGGACCAATTACTGATGCCAACTACATGAAACTGCTCTGGTAGTGTAGAATTCCCCAAATCACACGTTTCTGGCTTGAAAACTTGTTTCTGGCTTGAAAACTTGTTTCTGAGTGCTTCTGTTGGAAAGTAACAGCCTAAATGACAACATGCTCTCAAAATGCTTCTCTCGGGCCGAAAAGCTCAAAAGTGACATTCTGCTGTTTTCGGACCAATTACTGATGCCAACTACATGAAACTGCTCTGGTAGTGTAGAATTCCCCAAATCACACGTTTCTGGCTTGAAAACTTGTTTCTGGCTTGAAAACTTGTTTCTGAGTGCTTCTGTTGGAAAGTAACAGCCTAAATGACAACATGCTCTCAAAATGCTTCTCTCGGGCCGAAAAGCTCAAAAGTGACATTCTGCTGTTTTCGGACCAATTACTGATGCCAACTACATGAAACTGCTCTGGTAGTGTAGAATTCCCCAAATCACACGTTTCTGGCTTGAAAACTTGTTTCTGAGTGCTTCTGTTGGAAAGTAACAGCCTAAATGACAACATGCTCTCAAAATGCTTCTCTCGGGCCGAAAAGCTCAAAAGTGACATTCTGCTGTTTTCGGACCAATTACTGATGCCAACTACATGAAACTGCTCTGCTAGTGTAGAATTCCCCAAATCACACGTTTCTGGCTTGAAAACTTGTTTCTGGCTTGAAAACTTGTTTCTGAGTGCTTCTGTTGGAAAGTAACAGCCTAAATGACAACATGCTCTCAAAATGCTTCTCTCGGGCCGAAAAGCTCAAAAGTGACATTCTGCTGTTTTCGGACCAATTACTGATGCCAACTACATGAAACTGCTCTGGTAGTGTAGAATTCCCCAAATCACACGTTTCAAATCTGGCTTGAAAACTTGTTTCTGAGTGCTTCTGTTGGAAAGTAACAGCCTAAATGACAACATGCTCTCAAAATGCTTCTCTCGGGCCGAAAAGCTCAAAAGTGACATTCTGCTGTTTTCGGACCAATTACTGATGCCAACTACATGAAACTGCTCTGGTAGTGTAGAATTCCCCAAATCACACGTCTGGCTTGAAAACTTGTTTCTGGCTTGAAAACTTGTTTCTGAGTGCTTCTGTTGGAAAGTAACAGCCTAAATGACAACATGCTCTCAAAATGCTTCTCTCGGGCCGAAAAGCTCAAAAGTGACATTCTGCTGTTTTCGGACCAATTACTGATGCCAACTACATGAAACTGCTCTGGTGTAGAATTCCCCAAATCACATCTGGCTTGAAAACTTGTTTCTGGCTTGAAAACTTGTTTCTGAGTGCTTCTGTTGGAAAGTAACAGCCTAAATGACAACATGCTCTCAAAATGCTTCTCTCGGGCCGAAAAGCTCAAAAGTGACATTCTGCTGTTTTCGGACCAATTACTGATGCCAACTACATGAAACTGCTCTGTAGTGTAGAATTCCCCAAATCACACGTTTCTGGCTTGAAAACTTGTTTCTGGCTTGAAAACTTGTTTCTGAGTGCTTCTGTTGGAAAGTAACAGCCTAAATGACAACATGCTCTCAAAATGCTTCTCTCGGGCCGAAAAGCTCAAAAGTGACATTCTGCTGTTTTCGGACCAATTACTGATGCCAACTACATGAAACTGCTCTGGTAGTGTAGAATTCCCCAAATCACACGTTTCTGGCTTGAAAACTTGTTTCTGGCTTGAAAACTTGTTTCTGAGTGCTTCTGTTGGAAAGTAACAGCCTAAATGACAACATGCTCTCAAAATGCTTCTCTCGGGCCGAAAAGCTCAAAAGTGACATTCTGCTGTTTTCGGACCAATTACTGATGCCAACTACATGAAACTGCTCTGGTAGTGTAGAATTCCCCAAATCACATTTCTGGCTTGAAAACTTGTTTCTGGCTTGAAAACTTGTTTCTGAGTGCTTCTGTTGGAAAGTAACAGCCTAAATGACAACATGCTCTCAAAATGCTTCTCTCGGGCCGAAAAGCTCAAAAGTGACATTCTGCTGTTTTCGGACCAATTACTGATGCCAACTACATGAAACTGCTCTGGTAGTGTAGAATTCCCCAAATCACACTCTGGCTTGAAAACTTGTTTCTGAGTGCTTCTGTTGGAAAGTAACAGCCTAAATGACAACATGCTCTCAAAATGCTTCTCTCGGGCCGAAAAGCTCAAAAGTGACATTCTGCTGTTTTCGGACCAATTACTGATGCCAACTACATGAAACTGCTCTGGTAGTGTAGAATTCCCCAAATCACACGTTTCTGGCTTGAAAACTTGTTTCTGGCTTGAAAACTTGTTTCTGAGTGCTTCTGTTGGAAAGTAACAGCCTAAATGACAACATGCTCTCAAAATGCTTCTCTCGGGCCGAAAAGCTCAAAAGTGACATTCTGCTGTTTTCGGACCAATTACTGATGCCAACTACATGAAACTGCTCTGCTAGTGTAGAATTCCCCAAATCACACGTTTCTGGCTTGAAAACTTGTTTCTGAGTGCTTCTGTTGGAAAGTAACAGCCTAAATGACAACATGCTCTCAAAATGCTTCTCTCGGGCCGAAAAGCTCAAAAGTGACATTCTGCTGTTTTCGGACCAATTACTGATGCCAACTACATGAAACTGCTCTGTAGTGTAGAATTCCCCAAATCACACGTTTCTGGCTTGAAAACTTGTTTCTGGCTTGAAAACTTGTTTCTGAGTGCTTCTGTTGGAAAGTAACAGCCTAAATGACAACATGCTCTCAAAATGCTTCTCTCGGGCCGAAAAGCTCAAAAGTGACATTCTGCTGTTTTCGGACCAATTACTGATGCCAACTACATGAAACTGCTCTGGTAGTGTAGAATTCCCCAAATCACACGTTGGCTTGAAAACTTGTTTCTGGCTTGAAAACTTGTTTCTGAGTGCTTCTGTTGGAAAGTAACAGCCTAAATGACAACATGCTCTCAAAATGCTTCTCTCGGGCCGAAAAGCTCAAAAGTGACATTCTGCTGTTTTCGGACCAATTACTGATGCCAACTACATGAAACTGCTCTGGTAGTGTAGAATTCCCCAAATCACACGTTTCTGGCTTGAAAACTTGTTTCTGGCTTGAAAACTTGTTTCTGAGTGCTTCTGTTGGAAAGTAACAGCCTAAATGACAACATGCTCTCAAAATGCTTCTCTCGGGCCGAAAAGCTCAAAAGTGACATTCTGCTGTTTTCGGACCAATTACTGATGCCAACTACATGAAACTGCTCTGGTAGTGTAGAATTCCCCAAATCACACGTTTCTGGCTTGAAAACTTGTTTCTGGCTTGAAAACTTGTTTCTGAGTGCTTCTGTTGGAAAGTAACAGCCTAAATGACAACATGCTCTCAAAATGCTTCTCTCGGGCCGAAAAGCTCAAAAGTGACATTCTGCTGTTTTCGGACCAATTACTGATGCCAACTACATGAAACTGCTCTGCTAGTGTAGAATTCCCCAAATCACACAAATCTGGCTTGAAAACTTGTTTCTGGCTTGAAAACTTGTTTCTGAGTGCTTCTGTTGGAAAGTAACAGCCTAAATGACAACATGCTCTCAAAATGCTTCTCTCGGGCCGAAAAGCTCAAAAGTGACATTCTGCTGTTTTCGGACCAATTACTGATGCCAACTACATGAAACTGCTCTGGTAGTGTAGAATTCCCCAAATCACACGTTTCTGGCTTGAAAACTTGTTTCTGGCTTGAAAACTTGTTTCTGAGTGCTTCTGTTGGAAAGTAACAGCCTAAATGACAACATGCTCTCAAAATGCTTCTCTCGGGCCGAAAAGCTCAAAAGTGACATTCTGCTGTTTTCGGACCAATTACTGATGCCAACTACATGAAACTGCTCTGGTAGTGTAGAATTCCCCAAATCACACGTTTCTGGCTTGAAAACTTGTTTCTGGCTTGAAAACTTGTTTCTGAGTGCTTCTGTTGGAAAGTAACAGCCTAAATGACAACATGCTCTCAAAATGCTTCTCTCGGGCCGAAAAGCTCAAAAGTGACATTCTGCTGTTTTCGGACCAATTACTGATGCCAACTACATGAAACTGCTCTGCTAGTGTAGAATTCCCCAAATCACACGTCTGGCTTGAAAACTTGTTTCTGGCTTGAAAACTTGTTTCTGAGTGCTTCTGTTGGAAAGTAACAGCCTAAATGACAACATGCTCTCAAAATGCTTCTCTCGGGCCGAAAAGCTCAAAAGTGACATTCTGCTGTTTTCGGACCAATTACTGATGCCAACTACATGAAACTGCTCTGCTAGTGTAGAATTCCCCAAATCACACAAAATCTCTAAAGACAACATGACTCTCAAAATGCTTCTCTCGGGCCGAAAAGCTCAAAAGTGACATTCTGCTGTTTTCGGACCAATTACTGATGCCAACTACATGAAACTGCTCTGGTAGTGTAGAATTCCCCAAATCACACGTTTCTGGCTTGAAAACTTGTTTCTGGCTTGAAAACTTGTTTCTGAGTGCTTCTGTTGGAAAGTAACAGCCTAAATGACAACATGCTCTCAAAATGCTTCTCTCGGGCCGAAAAGCTCAAAAGTGACATTCTGCTGTTTTCGGACCAATTACTGATGCCAACTACATGAAACTGCTCTGCTAGTGTAGAATTCCCCAAATCACTCAAATCTGGCTTGAAAACTTGTTTCTGAGTGCTTCTGTTGGAAAGTAACAGCCTAAATGACAACATGCTCTCAAAATGCTTCTCTCGGGCCGAAAAGCTCAAAAGTGACATTCTGCTGTTTTCGGACCAATTACTGATGCCAACTACATGAAACTGCTCTGGTAGTGTAGAATTCCCCAAATCACACGTTTCTGGCTTGAAAACTTGTTTCTGGCTTGAAAACTTGTTTCTGAGTGCTTCTGTTGGAAAGTAACAGCCTAAATGACAACATGCTCTCAAAATGCTTCTCTCGGGCCGAAAAGCTCAAAAGTGACATTCTGCTGTTTTCGGACCAATTACTGATGCCAACTACATGAAACTGCTCTGGTAGTGTAGAATTCCCCAAATCACACGTCTGGCTTGAAAACTTGTTTCTGGCTTGAAAACTTGTTTCTGAGTGCTTCTGTTGGAAAGTAACAGCCTAAATGACAACATGCTCTCAAAATGCTTCTCTCGGGCCGAAAAGCTCAAAAGTGACATTCTGCTGTTTTCGGACCAATTACTGATGCCAACTACATGAAACTGCTCTGGTAGTGTAGAATTCCCCAAATCACACGTTTCTGGCTTGAAAACTTGTTTCTGGCTTGAAAACTTGTTTCTGAGTGCTTCTGTTGGAAAGTAACAGCCTAAATGACAACATGCTCTCAAAATGCTTCTCTCGGGCCGAAAAGCTCAAAAGTGACATTCTGCTGTTTTCGGACCAATTACTGATGCCAACTACATGAAACTGCTCTGGTAGTGTAGAATTCCCCAAATCACACGTTTCTGGCTTGAAAACTTGTTTCTGAGTGCTTCTGTTGGAAAGTAACAGCCTAAATGACAACATGCTCTCAAAATGCTTCTCTCGGGCCGAAAAGCTCAAAAGTGACATTCTGCTGTTTTCGGACCAATTACTGATGCCAACTACATGAAACTGCTCTGCTAGTGTAGAATTCCCCAAATCACACGTTTCTGGCTTGAAAACTTGTTTCTGGCTTGAAAACTTGTTTCTGAGTGCTTCTGTTGGAAAGTAACAGCCTAAATGACAACATGCTCTCAAAATGCTTCTCTCGGGCCGAAAAGCTCAAAAGTGACATTCTGCTGTTTTCGGACCAATTACTGATGCCAACTACATGAAACTGCTCTGCTAGTGTAGAATTCCCCAAATCACACGTTTCTGGCTTGAAAACTTGTTTCTGGCTTGAAAACTTGTTTCTGAGTGCTTCTGTTGGAAAGTAACAGCCTAAATGACAACATGCTCTCAAAATGCTTCTCTCGGGCCGAAAAGCTCAAAAGTGACATTCTGCTGTTTTCGGACCAATTACTGATGCCAACTACATGAAACTGCTCTGCTAGTGTAGAATTCCCCAAATCACACGTCTGGCTTGAAAACTTGTTTCTGGCTTGAAAACTTGTTTCTGAGTGCTTCTGTTGGAAAGTAACAGCCTAAATGACAACATGCTCTCAAAATGCTTCTCTCGGGCCGAAAAGCTCAAAAGTGACATTCTGCTGTTTTCGGACCAATTACTGATGCCAACTACATGAAACTGCTCTGCTAGTGTAGAATTCCCCAAATCACACAAATCTGGCTTGAAAACTTGTTTCTGGCTTGAAAACTTGTTTCTGAGTGCTTCTGTTGGAAAGTAACAGCCTAAATGACAACATGCTCTCAAAATGCTTCTCTCGGGCCGAAAAGCTCAAAAGTGACATTCTGCTGTTTTCGGACCAATTACTGATGCCAACTACATGAAACTGCTCTGGTAGAATTCCCCAAATCACACAAATCTGGCTTGAAAACTTGTTTCTGGCTTGAAAACTTGTTTCTGAGTGCTTCTGTTGGAAAGTAACAGCCTAAATGACAACATGCTCTCAAAATGCTTCTCTCGGGCCGAAAAGCTCAAAAGTGACATTCTGCTGTTTTCGGACCAATTACTGATGCCAACTACATGAAACTGCTCTGGTAGTGTAGAATTCCCCAAATCACACTTTCTGGCTTGAAAACTTGTTTCTGAGTGCTTCTGTTGGAAAGTAACAGCCTAAATGACAACATGCTCTCAAAATGCTTCTCTCGGGCCGAAAAGCTCAAAAGTGACATTCTGCTGTTTTCGGACCAATTACTGATGCCAACTACATGAAACTGCTCTGCTAGTGTAGAATTCCCCAAATCACACGTTTCTGGCTTGAAAACTTGTTTCTGGCTTGAAAACTTGTTTCTGAGTGCTTCTGTTGGAAAGTAACAGCCTAAATGACAACATGCTCTCAAAATGCTTCTCTCGGGCCGAAAAGCTCAAAAGTGACATTCTGCTGTTTTCGGACCAATTACTGATGCCAACTACATGAAACTGCTCTGGTAGTGTAGAATTCCCCAAATCACACGTTTCTGGCTTGAAAACTTGTTTCTGGCTTGAAAACTTGTTTCTGAGTGCTTCTGTTGGAAAGTAACAGCCTAAATGACAACATGCTCTCAAAATGCTTCTCTCGGGCCGAAAAGCTCAAAAGTGACATTCTGCTGTTTTCGGACCAATTACTGATGCCAACTACATGAAACTGCTCTGGTAGTGTAGAATTCCCCAAATCACACGTTTCTGGCTTGAAAACTTGTTTCTGAGTGCTTCTGTTGGAAAGTAACAGCCTAAATGACAACATGCTCTCAAAATGCTTCTCTCGGGCCGAAAAGCTCAAAAGTGACATTCTGCTGTTTTCGGACCAATTACTGATGCCAACTACATGAAACTGCTCTGGTAGTGTAGAATTCCCCAAATCACACGTTTCTGGCTTGAAAACTTGTTTCTGGCTTGAAAACTTGTTTCTGAGTGCTTCTGTTGGAAAGTAACAGCCTAAATGACAACATGCTCTCAAAATGCTTCTCTCGGGCCGAAAAGCTCAAAAGTGACATTCTGCTGTTTTCGGACCAATTACTGATGCCAACTACATGAAACTGCTCTGTAGTGTAGAATTCCCCAAATCACACGTTTCTGGCTTGAAAACTTGTTTCTGGCTTGAAAACTTGTTTCTGAGTGCTTCTGTTGGAAAGTAACAGCCTAAATGACAACATGCTCTCAAAATGCTTCTCTCGGGCCGAAAAGCTCAAAAGTGACATTCTGCTGTTTTCGGACCAATTACTGATGCCAACTACATGAAACTGCTCTGCTAGTGTAGAATTCCCCAAATCACACGTCTGGCTTGAAAACTTGTTTCTGGCTTGAAAACTTTTTGAGTGCTTCTGTTGGAAAGTAACAGCCTAAATGACAACATGCTCTCAAAATGCTTCTCTCGGGCCGAAAAGCTCAAAAGTGACATTCTGCTGTTTTCGGACCAATTACTGATGCCAACTACATGAAACTGCTCTGGTAGTGTAGAATTCCCCAAATCACACGTTTCTGGCTTGAAAACTTGTTTCTGGCTTGAAAACTTGTTTCTGAGTGCTTCTGTTGGAAAGTAACAGCCTAAATGACAACATGCTCTCAAAATGCTTCTCTCGGGCCGAAAAGCTCAAAAGTGACATTCTGCTGTTTTCGGACCAATTACTGATGCCAACTACATGAAACTGCTCTGGTAGTGTAGAATTCCCCAAATCACACGTTTCTCTGGCTTGAAAACTTGTTTCTGAGTGCTTCTGTTGGAAAGTAACAGCCTAAATGACAACATGCTCTCAAAATGCTTCTCTCGGGCCGAAAAGCTCAAAAGTGACATTCTGCTGTTTTCGGACCAATTACTGATGCCAACTACATGAAACTGCTCTGCTAGTGTAGAATTCCCCAAATCACATGGCTTGAAAACTTGTTTCTGGCTTGAAAACTTGTTTCTGAGTGCTTCTGTTGGAAAGTAACAGCCTAAATGACAACATGCTCTCAAAATGCTTCTCTCGGGCCGAAAAGCTCAAAAGTGACATTCTGCTGTTTTCGGACCAATTACTGATGCCAACTACATGAAACTGCTCTGCTAGTGTAGAATTCCCCAAATCACACGTCTCTGGCTTGAAAACTTGTTTCTGGCTTGAAAACTTGTTTCTGAGTGCTTCTGTTGGAAAGTAACAGCCTAAATGACAACATGCTCTCAAAATGCTTCTCTCGGGCCGAAAAGCTCAAAAGTGACATTCTGCTGTTTTCGGACCAATTACTGATGCCAACTACATGAAACTGCTCTGCTAGTGTAGAATTCCCCAAATCACACGTCTGGCTTGAAAACTTGTTTCTGGCTTGAAAACTTGTTTCTGAGTGCTTCTGTTGGAAAGTAACAGCCTAAATGACAACATGCTCTCAAAATGCTTCTCTCGGGCCGAAAAGCTCAAAAGTGACATTCTGCTGTTTTCGGACCAATTACTGATGCCAACTACATGAAACTGCTCTGGTAGTGTAGAATTCCCCAAATCACACGTTTCTGGCTTGAAAACTTGTTTCTGGCTTGAAAACTTGTTTCTGAGTGCTTCTGTTGGAAAGTAACAGCCTAAATGACAACATGCTCTCAAAATGCTTCTCTCGGGCCGAAAAGCTCAAAAGTGACATTCTGCTGTTTTCGGACCAATTACTGATGCCAACTACATGAAACTGCTCTGGTAGTGTAGAATTCCCCAAATCACACGTTTCTGGCTTGAAAACTTGTTTCTGGCTTGAAAACTTGTTTCTGAGTGCTTCTGTTGGAAAGTAACAGCCTAAATGACAACATGCTCTCAAAATGCTTCTCTCGGGCCGAAAAGCTCAAAAGTGACATTCTGCTGTTTTCGGACCAATTACTGATGCCAACTACATGAAACTGCTCTGCTAGTGTAGAATTCCCCAAATCACACGTTTCTGGCTTGAAAACTTGTTTCTGGCTTGAAAACTTGTTTCTGAGTGCTTCTGTTGGAAAGTAACAGCCTAAATGACAACATGCTCTCAAAATGCTTCTCTCGGGCCGAAAAGCTCAAAAGTGACATTCTGCTGTTTTCGGACCAATTACTGATGCCAACTACATGAAACTGCTCTGCTAGTGTAGAATTCCCCAAATCACACAAATCTCTTGAAATGACAACATGCTCTCAAAATGCTTCTCTCGGGCCGAAAAGCTCAAAAGTGACATTCTGCTGTTTTCGGACCAATTACTGATGCCAACTACATGAAACTGCTCTGGTAGTGTAGAATTCCCCAAATCACACGTTTCTGGCTTGAAAACTTGTTTCTGGCTTGAAAACTTGTTTCTGAGTGCTTCTGTTGGAAAGTAACAGCCTAAATGACAACATGCTCTCAAAATGCTTCTCTCGGGCCGAAAAGCTCAAAAGTGACATTCTGCTGTTTTCGGACCAATTACTGATGCCAACTACATGAAACTGCTCTGGTAGTGTAGAATTCCCCAAATCACACGTTTCTGGCTTGAAAACTTGTTTCTGGCTTGAAAACTTGTTTCTGAGTGCTTCTGTTGGAAAGTAACAGCCTAAATGACAACATGCTCTCAAAATGCTTCTCTCGGGCCGAAAAGCTCAAAAGTGACATTCTGCTGTTTTCGGACCAATTACTGATGCCAACTACATGAAACTGCTCTGCTAGTGTAGAATTCCCCAAATCACACAAATCTGGCTTGAAAACTGGCTTGAAAACTTGTTTCTGAGTGCTTCTGTTGGAAAGTAACAGCCTAAATGACAACATGCTCTCAAAATGCTTCTCTCGGGCCGAAAAGCTCAAAAGTGACATTCTGCTGTTTTCGGACCAATTACTGATGCCAACTACATGAAACTGCTCTGGTAGTGTAGAATTCCCCAAATCACACGTTCTGGCTTGAAAACTTGTTTCTGGCTTGAAAACTTGTTTCTGAGTGCTTCTGTTGGAAAGTAACAGCCTAAATGACAACATGCTCTCAAAATGCTTCTCTCGGGCCGAAAAGCTCAAAAGTGACATTCTGCTGTTTTCGGACCAATTACTGATGCCAACTACATGAAACTGCTCTGCTAGTGTAGAATTCCCCAAATCACACAAATCTGGCTTGAAAACTTGTTTCTGGCTTGAAAACTTGTTTCTGAGTGCTTCTGTTGGAAAGTAACAGCCTAAATGACAACATGCTCTCAAAATGCTTCTCTCGGGCCGAAAAGCTCAAAAGTGACATTCTGCTGTTTTCGGACCAATTACTGATGCCAACTACATGAAACTGCTCTGGTAGTGTAGAATTCCCCAAATCACACGTCTGGCTTGAAAACTTGTTTCTGGCTTGAAAACTTGTTTCTGAGTGCTTCTGTTGGAAAGTAACAGCCTAAATGACAACATGCTCTCAAAATGCTTCTCTCGGGCCGAAAAGCTCAAAAGTGACATTCTGCTGTTTTCGGACCAATTACTGATGCCAACTACATGAAACTGCTCTGGTAGTGTAGAATTCCCCAAATCACACAAATCTGGCTTGAAAACTTGTTTCTGAGTGCTTCTGTTGGAAAGTAACAGCCTAAATGACATGCTCTCAAAATGCTTCTCTCGGGCCGAAAAGCTCAAAAGTGACATTCTGCTGTTTTCGGACCAATTACTGATGCCAACTACATGAAACTGCTCTGGTAGTGTAGAATTCCCCAAATCACACGTTTCTGGCTTGAAAACTTGTTTCTGGCTTGAAAACTTGTTTCTGAGTGCTTCTGTTGGAAAGTAACAGCCTAAATGACAACATGCTCTCAAAATGCTTCTCTCGGGCCGAAAAGCTCAAAAGTGACATTCTGCTGTTTTCGGACCAATTACTGATGCCAACTACATGAAACTGCTCTGGTAGTGTAGAATTCCCCAAATCACACTCTGGCTTGAAAACTTGTTTCTGGCTTGAAAACTTGTTTCTGAGTGCTTCTGTTGGAAAGTAACAGCCTAAATGACAACATGCTCTCAAAATGCTTCTCTCGGGCCGAAAAGCTCAAAAGTGACATTCTGCTGTTTTCGGACCAATTACTGATGCCAACTACATGAAACTGCTCTGCTAGTGTAGAATTCCCCAAATCACACAAATCTGGCTTGAAATACAAACATGCTCTCAAAATGCTTCTCTCGGGCCGAAAAGCTCAAAAGTGACATTCTGCTGTTTTCGGACCAATTACTGATGCCAACTACATGAAACTGCTCTGGTAGTGTAGAATTCCCCAAATCACACAATCTGGCTTGAAAACTTGTTTGGCTTGAAAACTTGTTTCTGAGTGCTTCTGTTGGAAAGTAACAGCCTAAATGACAACATGCTCTCAAAATGCTTCTCTCGGGCCGAAAAGCTCAAAAGTGACATTCTGCTGTTTTCGGACCAATTACTGATGCCAACTACATGAAACTGCTCTGGTAGTGTAGAATTCCCCAAATCACACTTGGCTTGAAAACTTGTTTCTGGCTTGAAAACTTGTTTCTGAGTGCTTCTGTTGGAAAGTAACAGCCTAAATGACAACATGCTCTCAAAATGCTTCTCTCGGGCCGAAAAGCTCAAAAGTGACATTCTGCTGTTTTCGGACCAATTACTGATGCCAACTACATGAAACTGCTCTGCTAGTGTAGAATTCCCCAAATCACACAAATCTGGCTTGAAAACTTGTTTCAAAGCTCTGCAAAATGCTTCTCTCGGGCCGAAAAGCTCAAAAGTGACATTCTGCTGTTTTCGGACCAATTACTGATGCCAACTACATGAAACTGCTCTGGTAGTGTAGAATTCCCCAAATCACACGTTTCTGGCTTGAAAACTTGTTTCTGGCTTGAAAACTTGTTTCTGAGTGCTTCTGTTGGAAAGTAACAGCCTAAATGACAACATGCTCTCAAAATGCTTCTCTCGGGCCGAAAAGCTCAAAAGTGACATTCTGCTGTTTTCGGACCAATTACTGATGCCAACTACATGAAACTGCTCTGCTAGTGTAGAATTCCCCAAATCACTCAAATCTGGCTTGAAAACTTGTTTCTGAGTGCTTCTGTTGGAAAGTAACAGCCTAAATGACAACATGCTCTCAAAATGCTTCTCTCGGGCCGAAAAGCTCAAAAGTGACATTCTGCTGTTTTCGGACCAATTACTGATGCCAACTACATGAAACTGCTCTGGTAGTGTAGAATTCCCCAAATCACACGTTTCTGGCTTGAAAACTTGTTTCTGGCTTGAAAACTTGTTTCTGAGTGCTTCTGTTGGAAAGTAACAGCCTAAATGACAACATGCTCTCAAAATGCTTCTCTCGGGCCGAAAAGCTCAAAAGTGACATTCTGCTGTTTTCGGACCAATTACTGATGCCAACTACATGAAACTGCTCTGGTAGTGTAGAATTCCCCAAATCACACGTTTCTGGCTTGAAAACTTGTTTCTGGCTTGAAAACTTGTTTCTGAGTGCTTCTGTTGGAAAGTAACAGCCTAAATGACAACATGCTCTCAAAATGCTTCTCTCGGGCCGAAAAGCTCAAAAGTGACATTCTGCTGTTTTCGGACCAATTACTGATGCCAACTACATGAAACTGCTCTGCTAGTGTAGAATTCCCCAAATCACACAAATCTCTAAATGACAACATGCTCTCAAAATGCTTCTCTCGGGCCGAAAAGCTCAAAAGTGACATTCTGCTGTTTTCGGACCAATTACTGATGCCAACTACATGAAACTGCTCTGGTAGTGTAGAATTCCCCAAATCACACGTTTCTGGCTTGAAAACTTGTTTCTGGCTTGAAAACTTGTTTCTGAGTGCTTCTGTTGGAAAGTAACAGCCTAAATGACAACATGCTCTCAAAATGCTTCTCTCGGGCCGAAAAGCTCAAAAGTGACATTCTGCTGTTTTCGGACCAATTACTGATGCCAACTACATGAAACTGCTCTGGTAGTGTAGAATTCCCCAAATCACAAATCTGGCTTGAAAACTTGTTTCTGAGTGCTTCTGTTGGAAAGTAACAGCCTAAATGACAACATGCTCTCAAAATGCTTCTCTCGGGCCGAAAAGCTCAAAAGTGACATTCTGCTGTTTTCGGACCAATTACTGATGCCAACTACATGAAACTGCTCTGGTAGTGTAGAATTCCCCAAATCACACAAATCTGGCTTGAAAACTTGTTTCTGGCTTGAAAACTTGTTTCTGAGTGCTTCTGTTGGAAAGTAACAGCCTAAATGACAACATGCTCTCAAAATGCTTCTCTCGGGCCGAAAAGCTCAAAAGTGACATTCTGCTGTTTTCGGACCAATTACTGATGCCAACTACATGAAACTGCTCTGCTAGTGTAGAATTCCCCAAATCACACTTGGCTTGAAAACTTTTTCTGGCTTGAAAACTTGTTTCTGAGTGCTTCTGTTGGAAAGTAACAGCCTAAATGACAACATGCTCTCAAAATGCTTCTCTCGGGCCGAAAAGCTCAAAAGTGACATTCTGCTGTTTTCGGACCAATTACTGATGCCAACTACATGAAACTGCTCTGCTAGTGTAGAATTCCCCAAATCACACGTCTGGCTTGAAAACTTGTTTCTGGCTTGAAAACTTGTTTCTGAGTGCTTCTGTTGGAAAGTAACAGCCTAAATGACAACATGCTCTCAAAATGCTTCTCTCGGGCCGAAAAGCTCAAAAGTGACATTCTGCTGTTTTCGGACCAATTACTGATGCCAACTACATGAAACTGCTCTGGTAGTGTAGAATTCCCCAAATCACACGTCTGGCTTGAAAACTTGTTTCTGGCTTGAAAACTTGTTTCTGAGTGCTTCTGTTGGAAAGTAACAGCCTAAATGACAACATGCTCTCAAAATGCTTCTCTCGGGCCGAAAAGCTCAAAAGTGACATTCTGCTGTTTTCGGACCAATTACTGATGCCAACTACATGAAACTGCTCTGGTAGTGTAGAATTCCCCAAATCACACGTGGCTTGAAAACTTTTTCTGGCTTGAAAACTTGTTTCTGAGTGCTTCTGTTGGAAAGTAACAGCCTAAATGACAACATGCTCTCAAAATGCTTCTCTCGGGCCGAAAAGCTCAAAAGTGACATTCTGCTGTTTTCGGACCAATTACTGATGCCAACTACATGAAACTGCTCTGGTAGTGTAGAATTCCCCAAATCACACAAATCTGGCTTGAAAACTTGTTTCTGAGTGCTTCTGTTGGAAAGTAACAGCCTAAATGACAACATGCTCTCAAAATGCTTCTCTCGGGCCGAAAAGCTCAAAAGTGACATTCTGCTGTTTTCGGACCAATTACTGATGCCAACTACATGAAACTGCTCTGCTAGTGTAGAATTCCCCAAATCACACTTGAAAACTTTTTCTGGCTTGAAAACTTGTTTCTGAGTGCTTCTGTTGGAAAGTAACAGCCTAAATGACAACATGCTCTCAAAATGCTTCTCTCGGGCCGAAAAGCTCAAAAGTGACATTCTGCTGTTTTCGGACCAATTACTGATGCCAACTACATGAAACTGCTCTGGTAGTGTAGAATTCCCCAAATCACATCTGGCTTGAAAACTTGTTTCTGGCTTGAAAACTTGTTTCTGAGTGCTTCTGTTGGAAAGTAACAGCCTAAATGACAACATGCTCTCAAAATGCTTCTCTCGGGCCGAAAAGCTCAAAAGTGACATTCTGCTGTTTTCGGACCAATTACTGATGCCAACTACATGAAACTGCTCTGGTAGTGTAGAATTCCCCAATCACACGTTTCTGGCTTGAAAACTTGTTTCTGGCTTGAAAACTTGTTTCTGAGTGCTTCTGTTGGAAAGTAACAGCCTAAATGACAACATGCTCTCAAAATGCTTCTCTCGGGCCGAAAAGCTCAAAAGTGACATTCTGCTGTTTTCGGACCAATTACTGATGCCAACTACATGAAACTGCTCTGGTAGTGTAGAATTCCCCAAATCACACGTCTGGCTTGAAAACTTGTTTCTGAGTGCTTCTGTTGGAAAGTAACAGCCTAAATGACAACATGCTCTCAAAATGCTTCTCTCGGGCCGAAAAGCTCAAAAGTGACATTCTGCTGTTTTCGGACCAATTACTGATGCCAACTACATGAAACTGCTCTGCTAGTGTAGAATTCCCCAAATCACACGTTTCTGGCTTGAAAACTTGTTTCTGGCTTGAAAACTTGTTTCTGAGTGCTTCTGTTGGAAAGTAACAGCCTAAATGACAACATGCTCTCAAAATGCTTCTCTCGGGCCGAAAAGCTCAAAAGTGACATTCTGCTGTTTTCGGACCAATTACTGATGCCAACTACATGAAACTGCTCTGCTAGTGTAGAATTCCCCAAATCACACGTTTCTGGCTTGAAAACTTGTTTCTGGCTTGAAAACTTGTTTCTGAGTGCTTCTGTTGGAAAGTAACAGCCTAAATGACAACATGCTCTCAAAATGCTTCTCTCGGCCGAAAAGCTCAAAAGTGACATTCTGCTGTTTTCGGACCAATTACTGATGCCAACTACATGAAACTGCTCTGGTAGTGTAGAATTCCCCAAATCACACGTTTCTGGCTTGAAAACTTGTTTCTGAGTGCTTCTGTTGGAAAGTAACAGCCTAAATGACAACATGCTCTCAAAATGCTTCTCTCGGGCCGAAAAGCTCAAAAGTGACATTCTGCTGTTTTCGGACCAATTACTGATGCCAACTACATGAAACTGCTCTGGTAGTGTAGAATTCCCCAAATCACACGTTCTGGCTTGAAAACTTGTTTCTGAGTGCTTCTGTTGGAAAGTAACAGCCTAAATGACAACATGCTCTCAAAATGCTTCTCTCGGGCCGAAAAGCTCAAAAGTGACATTCTGCTGTTTTCGGACCAATTACTGATGCCAACTACATGAAACTGCTCTGCTAGTGTAGAATTCCCCAAATCACACAAAACTTGTTTCTGGCTTGAAAACTTGTTTCTGAGTGCTTCTGTTGGAAAGTAACAGCCTAAATGACAACATGCTCTCAAAATGCTTCTCTCGGGCCGAAAAGCTCAAAAGTGACATTCTGCTGTTTTCGGACCAATTACTGATGCCAACTACATGAAACTGCTCTGGTAGTGTAGAATTCCCCAAATCACACGTGGCTTGAAAACTTGTTTCTGGCTTGAAAACTTGTTTCTGAGTGCTTCTGTTGGAAAGTAACAGCCTAAATGACAACATGCTCTCAAAATGCTTCTCTCGGGCCGAAAAGCTCAAAAGTGACATTCTGCTGTTTTCGGACCAATTACTGATGCCAACTACATGAAACTGCTCTGCTAGTGTAGAATTCCCCAAATCACACTCTGGCTTGAAAACTTGTTTCTGGCTTGAAAACTTGTTTCTGAGTGCTTCTGTTGGAAAGTAACAGCCTAAATGACAACATGCTCTCAAAATGCTTCTCTCGGGCCGAAAAGCTCAAAAGTGACATTCTGCTGTTTTCGGACCAATTACTGATGCCAACTACATGAAACTGCTCTGGTAGTGTAGAATTCCCCAAATCACACGTGGCTTGAAAACTTTTTCTGGCTTGAAAACTTGTTTCTGAGTGCTTCTGTTGGAAAGTAACAGCCTAAATGACAACATGCTCTCAAAATGCTTCTCTCGGGCCGAAAAGCTCAAAAGTGACATTCTGCTGTTTTCGGACCAATTACTGATGCCAACTACATGAAACTGCTCTGCTAGTGTAGAATTCCCCAAATCACACACTTGAAAACTTGTTTCTGGCTTGAAAACTTGTTTCTGAGTGCTTCTGTTGGAAAGTAACAGCCTAAATGACAACATGCTCTCAAAATGCTTCTCTCGGGCCGAAAAGCTCAAAAGTGACATTCTGCTGTTTTCGGACCAATTACTGATGCCAACTACATGAAACTGCTCTGGTAGTGTAGAATTCCCCAAATCACACGTGGCTTGAAAACTTGTTTCTGGCTTGAAAACTTGTTTCTGAGTGCTTCTGTTGGAAAGTAACAGCCTAAATGACAACATGCTCTCAAAATGCTTCTCTCGGGCCGAAAAGCTCAAAAGTGACATTCTGCTGTTTTCGGACCAATTACTGATGCCAACTACATGAAACTGCTCTGGTAGTGTAGAATTCCCCAAATCACACAAATCTGGCTTGAAAACTTGTTTCTGGCTTGAAAACTTGTTTCTGAGTGCTTCTGTTGGAAAGTAACAGCCTAAATGACAACATGCTCTCAAAATGCTTCTCTCGGGCCGAAAAGCTCAAAAGTGACATTCTGCTGTTTTCGGACCAATTACTGATGCCAACTACATGAAACTGCTCTGGTAGTGTAGAATTCCCCAAATCACACTCTGGCTTGAAAACTTTTTCTGGCTTGAAAACTTGTTTCTGAGTGCTTCTGTTGGAAAGTAACAGCCTAAATGACAACATGCTCTCAAAATGCTTCTCTCGGGCCGAAAAGCTCAAAAGTGACATTCTGCTGTTTTCGGACCAATTACTGATGCCAACTACATGAAACTGCTCTGCTAGTGTAGAATTCCCCAAATCAAAACAAATCTGCTTGAAAGTGACAACATGCTCTCAAAATGCTTCTCTCGGGCCGAAAAGCTCAAAAGTGACATTCTGCTGTTTTCGGACCAATTACTGATGCCAACTACATGAAACTGCTCTGGTAGTGTAGAATTCCCCAAATCACACCTGGCTTGAAATTGTTTCTGGCTTGAAAACTTGTTTCTGAGTGCTTCTGTTGGAAAGTAACAGCCTAAATGACAACATGCTCTCAAAATGCTTCTCTCGGGCCGAAAAGCTCAAAAGTGACATTCTGCTGTTTTCGGACCAATTACTGATGCCAACTACATGAAACTGCTCTGGTAGTGTAGAATTCCCCAAATCACACGTTTCTGGCTTGAAAACTTGTTTCTGGCTTGAAAACTTGTTTCTGAGTGCTTCTGTTGGAAAGTAACAGCCTAAATGACAACATGCTCTCAAAATGCTTCTCTCGGGCCGAAAAGCTCAAAAGTGACATTCTGCTGTTTTCGGACCAATTACTGATGCCAACTACATGAAACTGCTCTGGTAGTGTAGAATTCCCCAAATCACACGTTTCTGGCTTGAAAACTTGTTTCTGGCTTGAAAACTTGTTTCTGAGTGCTTCTGTTGGAAAGTAACAGCCTAAATGACAACATGCTCTCAAAATGCTTCTCTCGGGCCGAAAAGCTCAAAAGTGACATTCTGCTGTTTTCGGACCAATTACTGATGCCAACTACATGAAACTGCTCTGGTAGTGTAGAATTCCCCAAATCACACCTGGCTTGAAAACTTGTTTCTGGCTTGAAAACTTGTTTCTGAGTGCTTCTGTTGGAAAGTAACAGCCTAAATGACAACATGCTCTCAAAATGCTTCTCTCGGGCCGAAAAGCTCAAAAGTGACATTCTGCTGTTTTCGGACCAATTACTGATGCCAACTACATGAAACTGCTCTGGTAGTGTAGAATTCCCCAAATCACACGTTTCTGGCTTGAAAACTTGTTTCTGGCTTGAAAACTTGTTTCTGAGTGCTTCTGTTGGAAAGTAACAGCCTAAATGACAACATGCTCTCAAAATGCTTCTCTCGGGCCGAAAAGCTCAAAAGTGACATTCTGCTGTTTTCGGACCAATTACTGATGCCAACTACATGAAACTGCTCTGGTAGTGTAGAATTCCCCAAATCACACGTTTCTGGCTTGAAAACTTGTTTCTGGCTTGAAAACTTGTTTCTGAGTGCTTCTGTTGGAAAGTAACAGCCTAAATGACAACATGCTCTCAAAATGCTTCTCTCGGGCCGAAAAGCTCAAAAGTGACATTCTGCTGTTTTCGGACCAATTACTGATGCCAACTACATGAAACTGCTCTGGTAGTGTAGAATTCCCCAAATCACACGTTTCTGGCTTGAAAACTTGTTTCTGGCTTGAAAACTTGTTTCTGAGTGCTTCTGTTGGAAAGTAACAGCCTAAATGACAACATGCTCTCAAAATGCTTCTCTCGGGCCGAAAAGCTCAAAAGTGACATTCTGCTGTTTTCGGACCAATTACTGATGCCAACTACATGAAACTGCTCTGGTAGTGTAGAATTCCCCAAATCACACGTTTCTGGCTTGAAAACTTGTTTCTGGCTTGAAAACTTGTTTCTGAGTGCTTCTGTTGGAAAGTAACAGCCTAAATGACAACATGCTCTCAAAATGCTTCTCTCGGGCCGAAAAGCTCAAAAGTGACATTCTGCTGTTTTCGGACCAATTACTGATGCCAACTACATGAAACTGCTCTGGTAGTGTAGAATTCCCCAAATCACACGTTTCTGGCTTGAAAACTTGTTTCTGGCTTGAAAACTTGTTTCTGAGTGCTTCTGTTGGAAAGTAACAGCCTAAATGACAACATGCTCTCAAAATGCTTCTCTCGGGCCGAAAAGCTCAAAAGTGACATTCTGCTGTTTTCGGACCAATTACTGATGCCAACTACATGAAACTGCTCTGGTAGTGTAGAATTCCCCAAATCACACGTTTCTGGCTTGAAAACTTGTTTCTGGCTTGAAAACTTGTTTCTGAGTGCTTCTGTTGGAAAGTAACAGCCTAAATGACAACATGCTCTCAAAATGCTTCTCTCGGGCCGAAAAGCTCAAAAGTGACATTCTGCTGTTTTCGGACCAATTACTGATGCCAACTACATGAAACTGCTCTGGTAGTGTAGAATTCCCCAAATCACACAAATCTGGCTTGAAAACTTGTTTCTGAGTGCTTCTGTTGGAAAGTAACAGCCTAAATGACAACATGCTCTCAAAATGCTTCTCTCGGGCCGAAAAGCTCAAAAGTGACATTCTGCTGTTTTCGGACCAATTACTGATGCCAACTACATGAAACTGCTCTGGTAGTGTAGAATTCCCCAAATCACACAAATTTCTGGCTTGAAAACTTGTTTCTGAGTGCTTCTGTTGGAAAGTAACAGCCTAAATGACAACATGCTCTCAAAATGCTTCTCTCGGGCCGAAAAGCTCAAAAGTGACATTCTGCTGTTTTCGGACCAATTACTGATGCCAACTACATGAAACTGCTCTGGTAGTGTAGAATTCCCCAAATCACACAAATCTGAAACTTGGCTTGAAAACTTGTTTCTGAGTGCTTCTGTTGGAAAGTAACAGCCTAAATGACAACATGCTCTCAAAATGCTTCTCTCGGGCCGAAAAGCTCAAAAGTGACATTCTGCTGTTTTCGGACCAATTACTGATGCCAACTACATGAAACTGCTCTGGTAGTGTAGAATTCCCCAAATCACACGTCTGGCTTGAAAACTTGTTTCTGGCTTGAAAACTTGTTTCTGAGTGCTTCTGTTGGAAAGTAACAGCCTAAATGACAACATGCTCTCAAAATGCTTCTCTCGGGCCGAAAAGCTCAAAAGTGACATTCTGCTGTTTTCGGACCAATTACTGATGCCAACTACATGAAACTGCTCTGGTAGTGTAGAATTCCCCAAATCACACGTTTCTGGCTTGAAAACTTGTTTCTGGCTTGAAAACTTGTTTCTGAGTGCTTCTGTTGGAAAGTAACAGCCTAAATGACAACATGCTCTCAAAATGCTTCTCTCGGGCCGAAAAGCTCAAAAGTGACATTCTGCTGTTTTCGGACCAATTACTGATGCCAACTACATGAAACTGCTCTGGTAGTGTAGAATTCCCCAAATCACACAAATCTGGCTTGAAAACTTGTTTCTGGCTTGAAAACTTGTTTCTGAGTGCTTCTGTTGGAAAGTAACAGCCTAAATGACAACATGCTCTCAAAATGCTTCTCTCGGGCCGAAAAGCTCAAAAGTGACATTCTGCTGTTTTCGGACCAATTACTGATGCCAACTACATGAAACTGCTCTGGTAGTGTAGAATTCCCCAAATCACACATCTGGCTTGAAAACTTGTTTCTGAGTGCTTCTGTTGGAAAGTAACAGCCTAAATGACAACATGCTCTCAAAATGCTTCTCTCGGGCCGAAAAGCTCAAAAGTGACATTCTGCTGTTTTCGGACCAATTACTGATGCCAACTACATGAAACTGCTGTAGTGTAGAATTCCCCAAATCACACGGCTTGAAAACTTGTTTCTGGCTTGAAAACTTGTTTCTGAGTGCTTCTGTTGGAAAGTAACAGCCTAAATGACAACATGCTCTCAAAATGCTTCTCTCGGGCCGAAAAGCTCAAAAGTGACATTCTGCTGTTTTCGGACCAATTACTGATGCCAACTACATGAAACTGCTCTGGTAGTGTAGAATTCCCCAAATCACACAATCTGGCTTGAAAACTTGTTTCTGAGTGCTTCTGTTGGAAAGTAACAGCCTAAATGACAACATGCTCTCAAAATGCTTCTCTCGGGCCGAAAAGCTCAAAAGTGACATTCTGCTGTTTTCGGACCAATTACTGATGCCAACTACATGAAACTGCTCTGGTAGTGTAGAATTCCCCAAATCACACAGTTTCTGGCTTGAAAACTTGTTTCTGAGTGCTTCTGTTGGAAAGTAACAGCCTAAATGACAACATGCTCTCAAAATGCTTCTCTCGGGCCGAAAAGCTCAAAAGTGACATTCTGCTGTTTTCGGACCAATTACTGATGCCAACTACATGAAACTGCTCTGGTAGTGTAGAATTCCCCAAATCACACAAATCTGGCTTGAAAACTTGTTTCTGAGTGCTTCTGTTGGAAAGTAACAGCCTAAATGACAACATGCTCTCAAAATGCTTCTCTCGGGCCGAAAAGCTCAAAAGTGACATTCTGCTGTTTTCGGACCAATTACTGATGCCAACTACATGAAACTGCTCTGGTAGTGTAGAATTCCCCAAATCACACGTTTCTGGCTTGAAAACTTGTTTCTGGCTTGAAAACTTGTTTCTGAGTGCTTCTGTTGGAAAGTAACAGCCTAAATGACAACATGCTCTCAAAATGCTTCTCTCGGGCCGAAAAGCTCAAAAGTGACATTCTGCTGTTTTCGGACCAATTACTGATGCCAACTACATGAAACTGCTCTGGTAGTGTAGAATTCCCCAAATCACACGTCTGGCTTGAAAACTTGTTTCTGGCTTGAAAACTTGTTTCTGAGTGCTTCTGTTGGAAAGTAACAGCCTAAATGACAACATGCTCTCAAAATGCTTCTCTCGGGCCGAAAAGCTCAAAAGTGACATTCTGCTGTTTTCGGACCAATTACTGATGCCAACTACATGAAACTGCTCTGGTAGTGTAGAATTCCCCAAATCACACGTCTGGCTTGAAAACTTGTTTCTGGCTTGAAAACTTGTTTCTGAGTGCTTCTGTTGGAAAGTAACAGCCTAAATGACAACATGCTCTCAAAATGCTTCTCTCGGGCCGAAAAGCTCAAAAGTGACATTCTGCTGTTTTCGGACCAATTACTGATGCCAACTACATGAAACTGCTCTGCTAGTGTAGAATTCCCCAAATCACACAAATCTGGCTTGAAAACTTGTTTCTGAGTGCTTCTGTTGGAAAGTAACAGCCTAAATGACAACATGCTCTCAAAATGCTTCTCTCGGGCCGAAAAGCTCAAAAGTGACATTCTGCTGTTTTCGGACCAATTACTGATGCCAACTACATGAAACTGCTCTGGTAGTGTAGAATTCCCCAAATCACACGTTTCTGGCTTGAAAACTTGTTTCTGGCTTGAAAACTTGTTTCTGAGTGCTTCTGTTGGAAAGTAACAGCCTAAATGACAACATGCTCTCAAAATGCTTCTCTCGGGCCGAAAAGCTCAAAAGTGACATTCTGCTGTTTTCGGACCAATTACTGATGCCAACTACATGAAACTGCTCTGCTAGTGTAGAATTCCCCAAATCACACGTTTCTGGCTTGAAAACTTGTTTCTGGCTTGAAAACTTGTTTCTGAGTGCTTCTGTTGGAAAGTAACAGCCTAAATGACAACATGCTCTCAAAATGCTTCTCTCGGGCCGAAAAGCTCAAAAGTGACATTCTGCTGTTTTCGGACCAATTACTGATGCCAACTACATGAAACTGCTCTGGTAGTGTAGAATTCCCCAAATCACACAAATCTGGCTTGAAAACTTGTTTCTGAGTGCTTCTGTTGGAAAGTAACAGCCTAAATGACAACATGCTCTCAAAATGCTTCTCTCGGGCCGAAAAGCTCAAAAGTGACATTCTGCTGTTTTCGGACCAATTACTGATGCCAACTACATGAAACTGCTCTGGTAGTGTAGAATTCCCCAAATCACACGTTTCTGGCTTGAAAACTTGTTTCTGGCTTGAAAACTTGTTTCTGAGTGCTTCTGTTGGAAAGTAACAGCCTAAATGACAACATGCTCTCAAAATGCTTCTCTCGGGCCGAAAAGCTCAAAAGTGACATTCTGCTGTTTTCGGACCAATTACTGATGCCAACTACATGAAACTGCTCTGGTAGTGTAGAATTCCCCAAATCACACTGGCTTGAAAACTTGTTTCTGGCTTGAAAACTTGTTTCTGAGTGCTTCTGTTGGAAAGTAACAGCCTAAATGACAACATGCTCTCAAAATGCTTCTCTCGGGCCGAAAAGCTCAAAAGTGACATTCTGCTGTTTTCGGACCAATTACTGATGCCAACTACATGAAACTGCTCTGGTAGTGTAGAATTCCCCAAATCACACGTTTCTGGCTTGAAAACTTGTTTCTGGCTTGAAAACTTGTTTCTGAGTGCTTCTGTTGGAAAGTAACAGCCTAAATGACAACATGCTCTCAAAATGCTTCTCTCGGGCCGAAAAGCTCAAAAGTGACATTCTGCTGTTTTCGGACCAATTACTGATGCCAACTACATGAAACTGCTCTGGTAGTGTAGAATTCCCCAAATCACACAAATCTGGCTTGAAAACTTGTTTCTGGCTTGAAAACTTGTTTCTGAGTGCTTCTGTTGGAAAGTAACAGCCTAAATGACAACATGCTCTCAAAATGCTTCTCTCGGGCCGAAAAGCTCAAAAGTGACATTCTGCTGTTTTCGGACCAATTACTGATGCCAACTACATGAAACTGCTCTGGTAGTGTAGAATTCCCCAAATCACACAAATCTGGCTTGAAAACTTGTTTCTGAGTGCTTCTGTTGGAAAGTAACAGCCTAAATGACAACATGCTCTCAAAATGCTTCTCTCGGGCCGAAAAGCTCAAAAGTGACATTCTGCTGTTTTCGGACCAATTACTGATGCCAACTACATGAAACTGCTCTGGTAGTGTAGAATTCCCCAAATCACACGTTTCTGGCTTGAAAACTTGTTTCTGAGTGCTTCTGTTGGAAAGTAACAGCCTAAATGACAACATGCTCTCAAAATGCTTCTCTCGGGCCGAAAAGCTCAAAAGTGACATTCTGCTGTTTTCGGACCAATTACTGATGCCAACTACATGAAACTGCTCTGGTAGTGTAGAATTCCCCAAATCACACAAATCTGG
>JAMWDX010000055.1:0-37279 GCA_026686955.1 Epinephelus cyanopodus
AAGTAGCCCAAAACGGACCACAGTAGCCCAAAATAGATCCACAGTAGCCCAAAACAGACCAAAGTAGCCCAAAACGGATACAGTAGCCCAAAACAGGAAAAAGTAGCCCAAAATGGACCGAAGTAGCCCAAAACGGATCAAAGTAGCCCAAAACGGACCACAGTAGCCCAAAACGGATCAAAGTAGCCCAAAACGGACCACAGTAGCCCAAAACGGACCACAGTCACAAAATAGATCCACAGTAGCCCCAAAACAGACCAAAGTAGCCCAAAACGGATCGAAGTAGCCCAAAACGGACCACACTAGCCCAAAACAGGAAAAGTAGCCCAAAACGGACCGCAGTAGCCCAAAGAAGATCCACAGTAGCACCCAAACAGACCAAAGTAGCCCAAAACGGATCGAAGTTGCCCAAAACGGACCACACTAGCCCAAAACAGGAAAAAGTAGCCCAAAACGGACCGCAGTAGCCCAACACAGGAAAAAGTAGCCCAAAATGGGGCGAAGCCCAAAACGGATCAAGGTAGCCCAAAACGGACCACAGTAGCCCAAAACGGACCACAGTAGCCCAAAATAGATCCACAGTAGCCCCAAAACATACCAAAGTAGCCCACAACGGATCACAGTAGCCCAAAACAGGAAAAAGTAGCCCAAAACGGACCACAGTAGCCCAAAATAAATCGACAGTAGCCCAAAACAGACCAAAGTAGCCCAAAACGGACCACAGTAGCCCAAAACGGACACAGTAGCCCAAAACGGAACAAGTAGCCCAAAACGGACCACACGAGCCCAAAACAGGAAAAAGTAGCCCAAAATGGATTGAAGTAGCCCAAAACGGACCACAGTAGCCCAAAACAGGAAAAAGTAGCCCAAAACGGACCACAGTAGCCCAAAATGATCCACAGTAGCCCCAAAACAGACCAAAGTAGCCCAAAACGGACCAAAGTAGCCCAAACGGACCACGTAGCCCAAAATAGATCCACTGTAGCCCCAAAATAGGCCAGTAGCCCAAAACTGATCGAAGTACCCAAAACGGACCACACTAGCCCAAAACATGAAAAAGTAGCCCAAAATGGACCGAAGTAGCCCAAAACGGATCAAAGTAGCCCAAAATGGACCACTGTAGCCCAAAATAGATCCACAGTAAACCCAAAACAGACCAAAGTAGCCCAAAACAGATCACAGTAGCCCAAAACAGGAAAAAGTAGCCCAAAATGGACCACAGTAGTCCAAATAAATCCACAGTAGCCCCAAAACAGACCAAAGTAGCCCAAAACGGACCACACTAGCCCAAAACAGGAAAAAGTAGCCCAAAACGGACCACGTAGCCCAAAATAGATCCACAGTACCCCAAAACAGACCAAAGTAGCCCAAAACGGATCGAAGTAGCCCAAAACGGACCACACTAGCCCAAAATAGATCCACAGTAGCCCCAACATAGGAAAAAGTAGCCCAAATGGGCGAAGTAGCCCAAAACGGATCAAAGTAGCCCAAAACGGACCACAGTAGCCCAAAATAGATCCACAGTAGCCCAAAACAGACCAAAGTAGCCCAAAACGGAAAAGTAGCCCAAAACGGACGAGTAGCCCAAAATAGATCCACAGTACCCAAAACAGACCAAGTAGCCCAAAACGGACCACAGTAGCCCAAAATAAATCCACAGTAGCCCCAAAACAGACCAAAGTAGCCCAAAACGGATCGAAGTAGCCCAAAACAGACCACACTAGCCCAAAACAGGAAAAAGTAGCCCAAAATGGACTGAAGTAGACCAAAACGGATCGAAGTAGCCCAAAATAAATCGGCAGTAGCCCCAAAACAAACCAAAGTAGCCCAAAACGGAAAAGTAGCCCAAAACGGACCACAGTAGCCCAAAATAAATCCAGAGTAGCCCCAAAACAGACCAAAGTAGCCCAAAACGATCAAAGCCCAAAACGGACCACAGCCCAACAGGAAAAGTACCCCAAAACAGACCACATTAGCCCAAAAAAAATCCACAGTAGCCCCAAAACAGACCAAAGTAGCCCAAAACGGATCACAGTATCCCAAAACAGGAAAAAGTAGCCCAAAACGGACCACAGTAGCCCAAAATAGATCCACAGTAGCCCCAAAACAGACCAAAGTAGCCCAAAACGGATCGAAGTTGCCCAAAACGGACCACACTAGCCCAAAACAGGAAAAAGTAGCCCAAAACGGACCACAGTAGCCCAAAATAGATCCACAGTAGCCCAAAACAGACCAAAGTAGCCCAAAACGGATACAGTAGCCCAAAACAGGAAAATTAGCCCAAAACGGACCACAGTAGCCCAAAATAGATCCACAGTAGCACCCAAACAGACCAAAGTAGCCCAAAACGGATCGAAGTAGCCCAAAACGGACCACACTAGCCCAAAAGGGAAAAAGTAGCCCAAAACGGACCGCAGTAGCCCAACACAGGAAAAAGTAACCAAAACGAAGTAGCCCAAAACGGATCAAGTAGCCCAAAACGGACCACAGTCGCCCAAAACGGACCACAGTAGCCCAAAATAGATCCACAGTAGCCCAAAACAGACCAAAGTAGCCCAAAACGGATCACAGTAGCCCAAAACAGGAAAAAGTAGCCCAAAACGGACCACAGTAGCCCAAAATAAATCGACAGTAGCCCCAAAACAGACCAAAGTAGCCCAAAACGGACCACAGTAGCCCAAAACGGACCACAGTAGCCCAAAATAGATCCACAGTAGCCCCAAAACAGACCAAAGTAGCCCAAAACGGATCACAGTAGCCCAAAACAGGAAAAGTAGCCCAAAACGGACCACACGAGCCCAAAACAGGAAAAAGTAGCCCAAAATGGATTGAAGTAGCCCAAAACGGACCACACGAGCCCAAAACAGGAAAAAGTAGCCCAAAACGGATCGAAGTAGCCCAAAACGGACCACACTAGCCCAAAACAGACCACAGTAGCCCAAAACAGACCACAGTAGCCCAAAATAGATCCACAGTAGCCCCAAAACAGACCAAAGTAGCCCAAAACGGATCGAAGTAGCCCAAAACGGACCACACTAGCCCAAAACAGGAAAAAGTAGCCCAAAACAGGAAAAATTAGCCCAAAACGGACCACAGTAGCCCAAAATAGATCCACAGTAGCACCCAAACAGACCAAAGTAGCCCAAAACGGATCGAAGTTGCCCAAAACGGACCACACTAGCCCAAAACAGGAAAAAGTAGCCTAAAACGGACCGCAGTAGCCCAACACAGGAAAAAGTAGCCCAAAATGGGGCGAAGTAGCCCAAAACGGATCAAGGTAGCCCAAAACGGACCACAGTAGCCCAAAACGGACCACAGTAGCCCAAAATAGATCCACAGTAGCCCCAAAACAGACCAAAGTAGCCCAAACGGATCACAGTAGCCCAAAACAGGAAAAAGTAGCCCAAAACGGACCACAGTAGCCCAAAATAAATCACAGTAGACCCAAAACAGACCAAAGTAGCCCAAAACGGATCACAGTAGCCCAAAACAGGAAAAAGTAGCCCAAAACGGACCACAGTAGCCCAAAACGGACCACAGTAGCCCAAAATAGATCCACAGTAGCACCAAAACAGACCAAAGTAGCCCAAAACGGATCACAGTAGCCCAAAACAGGAAACAGTAGCCCAAAACGGACCACAGTAGCCCAAAACAGGAAAAAGTAGCCCAAAATGGATTGAAGTAGCCCAAAACGGACCACAGTAGCCCAAAACGGACCAAAGTAGCCCAAAACGGACCAACGTAGCCCAAAACAGACCACACTAGCCCAAAACAGGAAAAAGTAGCCCAAAACGGACCACAGTAGCCCAAAATAGATCCACAGTAGCCCCAACACAGGAAAAAGTAGCCCAAAATGGACCGAAGTAGCCCAAAACGGATCAAAGTAGCCCAAAACGGACCACAGTAGCCCAAAATAGATCCACAGTAGCCCCAAAACAGACCAAAGTAGCCCAAAACGGATTACAGTAGCCCAAAACAGGAAAAAGTAGCCCAAAACGGATTACAGTAGCCCAAAACAGGAAAAAGTAGCCCAAAACGCACCACAGTAGCCCAAAATAGATCCACAGTAGCACCCAAACAGACCAAAGTAGCCCAAAACGGATCGAAGTTGCCCAAAACGGACCACACTAGCCCAAAACAGGAAAACGTAGCCCAAAACGGACCGCAGTAGCCCAACACAGGAAAAAGTAGCCCAAAATGGGGCGAAGTAGCCCATAACGGATCAAAGTAGCCCAAAACGGACCACAGTAGCCCAAAACGGACCAAACTAGCCCAAAACAGGAAAAAGTAGCCCAAAATAGATCCACAGTAGCCCCAAAACAGACCAAAGTAGCCCAAAACGGATTAGAGTAGCCCAAAACAGGAAAAATTAGCCCAAAACGGACCACAGTAGCCCAAAATAGATCCACAATAGCCCCAAAACAGACCAAAGTAGCCCACAACGGATCACAGTAGCCCAAAACAGGAAAAAGTAGCCCACAGTAGCCCCAACATAGGAAAAATTAGCCCAAAATGGACCAAAGTAGCCCAAAACGGATCAAAGTAGCCCAAAACGGACCACAGTAGCCCAAAATAGATCCACAGTAGCACCCAAACAGACCAAAGTAGCCCAAAACGGATCGAAGTAGCCCAAAACGGACCACACTAGCCCAAAACAGAAGAAAGTAGCCCAAAATGGATTGAAGTAGCCCAAAACGGACCACAGTAGCCCAAAATAGATCCACAGTAGCACCCAAACAGACCAAAGTAGCCCAAAACGGATCGAAGTTGCCCAAAACGGACCACACTAGCCCAAAACAGGAAAAAGTAGCCCAAAACGGACCGCAGTAGCCCAACACAGGAAAAAGTAGCCCAAAATGGGGCGAAGTAGCCCAAAACGGATCAAGGTAGCCCAAAACGGACCACAGTAGCCCAAAACGGACCACAGTAGCCCAAAATAAATCGACAGTAGACCCAAAACAGACCAAAGTAGCCCAAAACGGATCACAGTAGCCCAAAACAGGAAAAAGTAGCCCAAAACGGACCACAGTAGCCAAAAACGGACCACAGTAGCCCAAAATAGATCCACAGTAGCACCAAAACAGACCAAAGTAGCCCAAAACGGATCACAGTAGCCCAAAACAGGAAACAGTAGCCCAAAACGGACCACAGTAGCCCAAAACAGGAAAAAGTAGCCCAAAATGGATTGAAGTAGCCCAAAACGGACCACAGTAGCCCAAAACGGACCAAAGTAGCCCAAAACGGACCAACGTAGCCCAAAACAGACCACACTAGCCCAAAACAGGAAAAAGTAGCCAAAACGGACCACAGTAGCCCAAAATAGATCCACAGTAGCCCCAACACAGGAAAAAGTAGCCCAAAATGGACCGAAGTAGCCCAAAACGGATCAAAGTAGCCCAAAACGGACCACAGTAGCCCAAAATAGATCCACAGTAGCCCAAAACAGACCAAAGTAGCCCAAAACGGATTACAGTAGCCCAAAACAGGAAAAAGTAGCCCAAAACGGACCACAGTAGCCCAAAATAGATCCACAGTAGCACCCAAACAGACCAAAGTAGCCCAAAACGGATCGAAGTTGCCCAAAACGGACCACACTAGCCCAAAACAGGAAAACGTAGCCCAAAACGGACCGCAGTAGCCCAACACAGGAAAAAGTAGCCCAAAATGGGGCGAAGTAGCCCATAACGGATCAAAGTAGCCCAAAACGGACCACAGTAGCCCAAAACGGACCACAGTAGCCACAAAACAGACCAAAGTAGCCCAAAACGGATTACAGTAGCCCAAAACAGAAAAAAATTAGCCCAAAACGGACCAGAATAGCCCAAAATAGATCCACAGTAGCCCCAAAACAGACCAAAGTAGCCCAAAACAGGAAAAAGTAGCCCAAAACGGACCACAGTAGCCCAAAACGGACCAAACTAGCCCAAAACAGGAAAAAGTAGCCCAAAACGGACCACAGTAGCCCAAAATTGATCCACAGTAGCCCCAAAACAGACCAAAGTAGCCCAAAACAGACCAAAGTAGCCCAAAACGGATCACATTAGCCCAAAATAAATCCACAGTAGCCCCAAAACAGACCAAAGTAGCCCAAAACCGATCGAAGTAGCCCAAAACGGACCACACTAGCCCAAAACAGGAAAAAGTAGCCCAAAACGGACCACAGTAGCCCAAAATAGATCCACAGTAGCCCAAAACGGACCACAGTAGCCCAAAACAAATCAACAGTAGCCCCAAAACAGATCAAAGTAGCCCAAAACGGATTACAGTAGCCCAAAACAGGAAAAAGTAGCCCAAAACGGACCACAGTAGCCCAAAATAGATCCACAGTAGCACCCAAACAGACCAAAGTAGCCCAAAACGGATCGAAGTTGCCCAAAACGGACCACACTAGCCCAAAACAGGAAAACGTAGCCCAAAACGGACCGCAGTAGCCCAACACAGGAAAAAGTAGCCCAAAATGGGGCGAAGTAGCCCATAACGGATCAAAGTAGCCCAAAACGGACCACAGTAGCCCAAAACGGACCACAGTAGCCACAAAACAGACCAAAGTAGCCCAAAACGGATTACAGTAGCCCAAAACAGAAAAAAATTAGCCCAAAACGGACCAGAGTAGCCCAAAATAGATCCACAGTAGCCCCAAAACAGACCAAAGTAGCCCAAAACAGGAAAAATTAGCCCAAAACGGACCACAGTAGCCCAAAATAGATCCATAGTAGCACCCAAACAGACCAAAGTAGCCCAAAACGGATCGAAGTAGCCCAAAACGGACCACAGTAGCACAAAATAGATCCACAGTAGCCCCAAAACAGACCAAAGTAGCCCAAAACAGACCAAAGTAGCCCAAAACGGATCGAAGTAGCCCAAAACGGACCACACTACCCAAAACAGAAGAAAGTAGCCCAAAATGGATTGAAGTAGCCCAAAACGGACCAAACTAGCCCAAAACAGGAAAAAGTAGCCCATAACGGACCACAGTAGCCCAAAATTGATCCACAGTAGCCCCAAAACAGACCAAAGTAGCCCAAAACGGATCGAAGTAGCCCAAAACGGACCACACTAGCCCAAAACAGGAAAAAGTAGCCCAAAACGGACCACAGTAGCCCAAAATAGATCCACAGTAGCCCCAACACAGGAAAAAGTAGCCCAAAATGGACCGAAGAAGCCTAAAACGGATCAAAGTAGCCCAAAACGGACCACAGTAGCCCAAAATAGATCCACAGTAGCACCAAAACAGACCAAAGTAGCCCAAAACGGATCGAAGTTGCCCAAAACGGACCACACTAGCCCATAACAGGAAAAAGTAGCCCAAAACGGACCGCAGTAGCCCAACACAGAAAAAAGTAGCCCAAAATGGGGCGAAGTAGCCCAAAACGGATCAAGGTAGCCCAAAACGGACCACAGTAGCCCAAAACGGACCACAGTAGCCCAAAATAGATCCACAGTAGCCCAAAACAGACCAAAGTAGCCCACAACGGATCACAGTAGCCCAAAACAGGAAAAAGTAGCCCAAAACGGACCACAGTAGCCCAAAATAAATCGACAGTAGACCCAAAACAGACCAAAGTAGCCCAAAACGGACCACAGTAGCCCAAAACGGACCACAGTAGCCCAAAATAGATCCACAGTAGCCCCAAAACAGACCAAAGTAGCCCAAAACGGATCACAGTAGCCCAAAACAGGAAAAAGTAGCCCAAAACGGACCACACGAGCCCAAAACAGGAAAAAGTAGCCCAAAATGGATTGAAGTAGCCCAAAACGGACCACAGTAGCCCAAAACGGACCAAACTAGCCCAAAACAGGAAAAAGTAGCCCATAACGGACCACAGTAGCCCAAAATAGATCCACAGTAGCACCCAAACAGACCAAAGTAGCCCAAAACGGATCACAGTAGCCCAAAACAGGAAAAAGTAGCCCAAAACGGACCACAGTAGCCCAAAACGGACCACAGTAGCCCAAAATAGATCCACAGTAGCCCAAAACAGACCAAAGTAGCCCAAAACGGATCACAGTAGCCCAAAACAGGAAAAAGTAGCCCAAAATGGATTGAAGTAGCCCAAAACGGACAACAGTAGCCCAAAACGGACCAAAGTAGCCCAAAACGGATCGAAGTAGCCCAAAACGGACCACACTAGCCCAAAACAGGAAAAAGTAGCCCAAAACGACCACAGTAGCCCAAAATTGATCCACAGTAGCCCCAAAACAGACCAAAGTAGCCCAAAACGGACCAAATTAGCCCACAACGGACCGACGTAGCCCAAAATAGATCCACTGTAGCCCCAAAATAGGCCATAGTAGCCCATAACTGATCGAAGTAACCCAAAACGGACCACACTAGCCCAAAACATGAAAAAGTAGCCCAAAATGGACCGAAGGAGCCCAAAACGTATCAAAGTAGCCCAAAATGGACCACAGTACCCCACAATAGATCCACAGTAGCCCCAAAACAGACCAAAGTAGCCCAAAACGGATCGAAGTAGCCCAAAACGGACCACACTAGCCCAAAACAGGAAAAAGTAGCCCAAAACGGACCACAGTAGCCCAAAATAGATCCACAGTAGCCCCAAAACAGACCAAAGTAGCCCAAAACAGATCACAGTAGCCCAAAACAGGAAAAGTAGCCCAAAATGGACCACAGTAGTCCAAAATAAATCCACAGTAGCCCCAAAACAGACCAAAGTAGCCCAAAACGGATCGAAGTAGCCCAAAACGGACCACACTAGCCCAAAACAGGAAAAAGTAGCCCAAAACGGAACATCGTAGCCCAAAATAGATCCACAGTAAACCCAAAACAGATCGAAGTAGCCCAAAACTGATCGAAGTAGCCCAAAACGGACCACATTAGCCCAAAACAGGAAAAAGTAGCCCAAAATGCACCGAAGGAGCCCAAAACGTATCAAAGTAGCCCAAAACGGACCACAGTAGCCCAAAATAGATCCACAGTAACCCCAAAACAGACCAAAGTAGCCCAAAACGGACCACAGTAGCCCAAAACAGGAAAAAGTAGCCCAAAACGGACCACAGTAGCCCAAAACAGGAAAAAGTAGCCCAAAATGGACTGAAGTAGCCAAAAACGGATCGAAGCAGCCCAAAACGGACCATACTAGCCCAAAACAGGAAAAAGTAGCCCAAAATGGACTGAAGTAGACCAAAACGGATCGAAGTAGCCCAAAATAAATCGACAGTAGCCCCAAAACAGACCAAAGTAGCCCAAAACGGACCACAGTAGCCCAAAATAGATCCACAGTAGCCCCAAAACAGACCAAAGTAGCCCAAAACTGATCGAAGTAGCCCAAAACAGGAAAAAGTAGCCCAAAACGGACCACAGTAGCCCAAAACGGACCAAACTAGCCCAAAACAGGAAAAGTAGCCCAAAACGGACCACAGTAGCCCAAAATTGATCCACAGTAGCCCCAAAACAGACCAAAGTAGCCCAAAACAGACCAAAGTAGCCCAAAACGGATCACATTAGCCCAAAATAAATCCACAGTAGCCCCAAAACAGACCAAAGTAGCCCAAAACCGATCGAAGTAGCCCAAAACGGACCACACTAGCCCAAAACAGGAAAAAGTAGCCCAAAACGGACCACAGTAGCCCAAAATAGATCCACAGTAGCCCAAAACGGACCACAGTAGCCCAAAACAAATCAACAGTAGCCCCAAAACAGATCAAAGTAGCCCAAAACGGATCGAAGTAGCCCAAAACGATCCAAAGTCGCCCAAAACGGACCACAGTAGCCCAAAATAGATCCACAGTAGCCCCAAAACAGACCAAAGTAGCCCAAAACGGATCACAGTAGCCCAAAACAGGAAAAAGTAGCCCAAAACGGACCGAAATAGCCCAAAATAGATCCACCGTAGCCCCAAAACAGACCAAAGTAGCCCAAAACAGGAAAAAGTAGCCCAAAACGGACCACAGTAGCCCAAAATAGATCCACAGTAGCCCAAAACGGACCACCGTAGCCCAAAACAAATCAACAGTAGCCCCAAAACAGATCAAAGTAGCCCAAAACGGATCAAAGTAGCCCAAAACGGACCACAGTCGCCCAAAACGGACCACAGTAGCCCAAAATAGATCCACAGTAGCCCCAAAACAGACCAAAGTAGCCCAAAACGGATCACAGTAGCCCAAAACAGGAAAAAGTAGCCCAAAACGGACCACAGTAGCCCAAAATAGATCCACCGTAGCCCCAAAACAGACCAAAGTAGCCCAAAACAGGAAAAAGTAGCCCACATCAGAAAAATCTCTGTGTGCAGTTAATTCACACCTCTCTGTTGCTCTCACAGTATGATGACATCATAATATTTAAATGAGGTTTTGTGTAAAATACTCATAAATGAACAAGATCCTAAATATTAAGAAAATTGTTGAATCATGAGCATATTTAAACGATAAGGCCTCAGCGCTTGTGTCACTGCTTGCAGCACTGATGGTTAAAAATATATAAGCTGGGCTATATTTTATTAGCATGATGATGCTGAGCTGTTTGTTGGACAGATAAAACACACAGTTGGTAAACCAAAGACAGTAGCTTTAGATTTACCTATTCAAACTTGGTAACAGTCAAACATCAGTCCAGTTTGATTCATTTACACTAACATAGTAGTGATGTGGGCAAAATATTGCAATACTATTGCTCATATTTGACCTTCATCAGTAGATTTTTTGTCAAGTCTCAGCGGTAAGATACAAAGAAAACAACATGGGCTTTAAAAAGTGTCAAAATGTCCCATCTACCTTGAATGAGTCCGTTTGTCAGTGACAGCAGGTCTTAAGAAGAGGTCCGGGAGCAACAGGTCTCAGTTTGGAGTCTGTTTTCCAGAAAAATCGTCGAGTGAAAGTTGAGCTGCTGCTTGTCTCTCCGATAGAAACTTCCCTCTGACTGAAATGTTTAAACGCGTGAAAAGATGCACTTAGAGACCACATAGCAACCATGGAAACCATCAGGTCCCTAACAACACGTCTGACCTCACAGCTCTTATTACGTCATGATCAGACAGTCCTCCACTGCAGGAACAATACCACCTGTTAGTTTGTGGCGATTTATTAAACCGGAAATTTATTTATGAAACACGCTACGGCTTTTTTTTTCTTTATGTGTGTGTTTTGTTTTCCGCTTTTTTTTCTGCATTCACTTGGACAGTTTTTCTCAGTCAGCAGCCTCATTGAGAGTCGGTTTACTCAGCCAGCTTTTGGTTCCTCTTGATGAGGATATCATCATGTGAATTAATTAAGGTGTATTCATTAAACGCTTTCTAGTCAGCTCGAGACTGTGAAACTTATATCACACTGGTTATGTGGCGCATAGACTCTGTCTCTGAACATGGTAAACAAAAAAGGATAAAAGCAACTGAGTGAAAACAGCAATGTTGAGAAAAAAAACTTAAATAGAAAAAAATATGAGTGTTGGGTTCCGCTGGGCGCTCCCTCCCTTCCTCTTTCAGCACTTTCCAATAAAGGCGCACTGCGCTTTTACGCACGACTAGTGACACTGTGGAGGAGATCAGAGAGCCATGAAGACTGTCAGTGTGTGAGTGTTGTGCTGCCACCACTGCAAGAATTTGATCCTGGTGCCTGGTCTGTTGTTCTCTGTCTGAGGAGAAGCGGCTCGGTGCCTGGAGGAGGATGGTGGCTTCACTCTTGATGGAGACCTCCGCCACTTTGTCGTGGCCACCAACACGGTTGACATCGCTACAGAGGAGAGGCTGTACCAGCTGAGCCAGCACCTGACTCTGGTCCACAGTCTGACCCAGAGACAGTTTTACCGGGTTTCTGAGATGGATGAGTGAAACGGAGGTTTCAACGTCAACATATTTTTTGCCGTTTGTTGCGACTGAACCTCTGAGCGGCTGCGCTGTGATGCAGGGCCGTAATCACCTATTTAACATTGGGGGGACCATTGTAAATCACCAGTAACCCCCTCGGGTGAGATTTTTAGAAACCTAACAGGTAAACTGACCATTTTACAGCTAATTGAATGCAATCTTGGATCAGGAGTTTTCAGAGTTTAGATGGCTGAGTGCCATTTTAAGGAGCCAGCGTATGATTGAGGGGCGCACAGGGAAAGTGCACACTGTGACTTTATTATGTTATTTTTAGGCATGACATACATATAAAATTATACCTATTTTAAAAATAATCACTAATTAATTATGAATTCTGAGTTTGAATATAAAGTGATGGATTTTTACAGAGAGGTAAATGTCAAAGTTTTGTGTTTTTTTTTTTTTTTAAACCATTTCAAATTTTTGAATTGCAGCCAGTACTAACACCTGTGGTCATCGCAGGTCATATTGACTTGGTTTTGTTTTGACTGGTTATAAAGTATAAAGTATCACCCAATTCTGTTACACATTTTTGGCCAACTTCAATCCAACTCATCATCACAAATACCACACACTTAATTGGTGGTCAATAGACCTCATTTACATGAAATTATACCTTGTTTTTGAGTAAAATAAACAGAAATAATTTATATTTTGCGTAATCAGAGACTGCTGTATGTCAGGTATCAGCTAGAATATTCTCAGGTCAAAACTGACTGATGCAATTTTATTCACAAACAACAGAGAGCCACGTTTCAGTTTCAAATCCAAACAAAATTTATTCACAAAAACGTTATTGGCAAAAATCTCTCAACTCCAAACTGAGAGAGAGAGGTGTGGCCTTATTTGCATGAGTGGCAGGACACAATGCTGTGGATTTTACAAATGTACACATTGCATTTGTGGCACCTGATGCTGACTTTGTTGTCAGTCTTGCAGAAACTGCGCCTCCTCCTGGGTGATGGGCTGCAGAAGTTGAGGCACCCGGCTGGATTTCTGTAACCAAGCTGGCAGAGGCTGGTGTGCCGGGGAGGAACCTGGCGTCGGTTTATTAGTGGTACAACCAGTTCTCGCCCAAGCTCCTCAAGGAACAGCTTCCTCTTGTAGTGCTTCCCCCGATCCCAGTTTGGGTCAACTGCCGTCCACAGAACAAAAGTGTGGTAGGCCGACACATCCTTCACGTTGAAGAAAAGGGACCATTTGCAGGACTACACACTAGTCACCTGCAACAAAAGAAAAAAACAAATCATTCAAAAACTTATTTTCTGAAACAATAACCACATACAAATGCATTACACAGTTATGCTTACTTCAGGAAAAAGAACACCACATATGAAGTCTACTTCCTCGGTAAAGCTGTTGTTGGTGTTTTCCAATGTGCCCTTAAAGGGCCAGTGTGTAAAATGGGTTGAAAACAGTGACATCAGTGGTCAAACTCTAGATTGTAAGACTCACTCGCTCACCCCTCCTGTCGGGTAAATGACGGTGGCCTGGTAGGGACAAAAAGCCTTGCGCAGACACAAGTTTTTCAGGAGTAGGTCTACCTAGCGACGAGGTGAATGTTTATTTAGAAATCTAAACCATGTTACAATATTGTAATGAATCCCTCACGAGCAGGAGACCAGAGTAGCGTTCGGGAAAAAGGCCCGCTTATTTGAGCACTCCAGAAACTCCGGTAACACTCCAGAGTGTAAAAGACTCCGTCCCAAACTCTTCTAGCGTAACACACAGTTCACACACACACATACTTGTTGACAGTGCCTAGCAGGGACCCCCTCCCCTCTGCTCCACCAATCTCCAGCCCGCACACTGACTGACAGCGTAGCCCGTAAACAGAGCTCAGCTGTTTATTGAGCCTAGCAATATCTCCGAACTGTAGCAGCTGCAATGGATGACTTTGAACGCGATTTTGAAGAGTTTCTTGTGGCGGACACAGATCCAGAGCCACACCTGTTTGAGCTGGAGCGTACAGATGAGCAACTACAGATGAGGCGAGGAGAGAGGCTGAATCCTCCGCTCCCATTTTGCTGCACTGCACAGAATGGGATTCGGTGCTACGATCGTTGGGGAGATATATTATCAGGAGGCAAAGCGCCACAGAGACACATACTCTAATGTCAGCCTCCAAGCTCAAAGCGTTTGTGAATTATTGAAAAAAAGGCATTAAAAAAGCAGGCCTCAGAGCCTGATGGCACCCCAAACGGTGGATTTTGACACTTGTGAAGGTCGCACGAGTCTGAAACTTGGCACCCTGGCACCCTCGCCTGTGGCGTCCTGATGCGCATACTCGGAGGTCAGCCCCCTACCTCAAAGCGTTGATGAATTATTAAAGTAAAGACAGTGCCTTTTTAAAAACGCGTCTCTTTGGCTGCTGCGTGGCGACATTTGACCCCAGGGAACCCAGGTTCAGAACAGAGGATCCCCTGGAGCCACTAAATGATAATCCGGAAAAAAGGTATGAAAAAACTGTCCAGAACGCCCCCATAGGGTTGACCTTTGACCTTTCCCAAGGTCACACGGGTCTGAAATTTTACGCTTTGGTCACCTGTGGTGTCCTGATCCACATAGTCAAAGGTCAGCCCCCTACCTCAAAGCGTTGATGAGTTATTAAAGGACACACAGCACTCTTTAAAAAACGTGTCTTTTTGGCTGCTGCACGGCGACCTTTGACCCCAGGGGCCCCAGCTTCGGACGAGAGGATCCCCTGTAGCCACTAAATGATAATCCGGAAAAAAGGTATGAAAAAACTGTCCAGAACGCCCCCATAGGGTTGACCTTTGACCTTTCCCAAGGTCACACGGGTCTGAAACTTTACGCTTTGGTCACCTGTGGTGTCCTGATCCGCATACTCAAAGGTCAGCCCCCTACCTCAAAGCGTTGATGAGTTATTAAAGGACACACAGCACTCTTTAAAAAACGTGTCTTTTTGGCCGCTGCACGGCGACCTTTGACCCCAGGGGCCCCAGCTTCGGACCAGAGGATCCCGGAGCACCTAATTAATAATCCAGAAGTAAAAAACCCCAAAGTCCTGTAGTTTTCTTAATTGGCTGTGAGAAACTCAAAATCAGGAGCTCTCAGACTTATGCCCTCTTACACCCTTTGACCAGACTGGAGGTGTTGGAGGAAATGTTTTTCTAAAAGTCGTAGAAGTCTGAATTATTATGTTGTTCGGGGGCTCCGACGAGCGCATAGACATCAGTTCGCTGCAGATCGGCCCAATAGTTTCCGAGGGGCGGGCCTGTAAAGGTTAGCATTTTTGTACCAATTAAGGCTTGCCACGGCCACAAAAATGGACCGAACCACATGAAAGTTGGGCTGCGGGCCTTACATGAGGCCTCTATCAGTCTCCCGAGTCCCAACTCTGTAGACCCTCTGCAAAGCTAACTAGCTCTGCGGTGGTTGTGTCGCAACGGGACAAGAAAATCCTAGCAGACGGCTCTGTGGTGCACACCATAGTCTGAAATCAGACAGAAATTCCAACAAATGGCTTTGCTGGCGTTGTTTGACCTTTGCTCATTTTCGGCCACTTCTCCTATTACAATGGCTCCCAATCTTACCCGGAAGGTCACACGTGTCTGAAACTCGACGCAGTCTACGTGCCCCGTCTCCCGATTAAAATACTCATATATCAGGCCCCTGCCTTAAAGCGTTGGTGATTTATTAAAAAAAAAAAAAGCAGGCCTCACAGACTCAAATCGCAGGCCGAACGGTGATCTTTGACACTTGTGAAGGTTGCACGAGTCTGAAACTCAGCACGGTCGATGCCCCTGACCTCCTGATACACATACTGTAATGTCAGCATCCTAGCTCAAAGCGTTTGTGAATTATTCAAAAAAGGCATTAAAAAAAAGCAGGCCTCAGAGCCTGATGGCACCCTAAATGGTGGATTTTGACACTTGTGAGGGTCACAGAAACGTGTCTTTTTTGGCCTTGTGCAGCCATTTTTATCCCAATTTACACCCAAATCGGATATAGTATCAACTAAGGCCTCCCATACAACATATTAAATCCATATAATGTTAGACATTTTTTTTGGATGTTTTTAAGGTAAAAGTCTTTTTGGGCCCTTTCTCTATGGCATATGTGGCTCAATTTGACCTCTTACACTTTACAAATCTCAAACCTAGTCAAGTGCTTCATCGCTCAGAAAAACCTCCTTTCTGACTTGGAAGTGGTCAGTGTGGGGGAGGGATTGCTGCAGTTTGGGGCACTTTCCCTGTTGAATCAGCGTCCCAATATTACCTGTCATACTTTAAGGGATCAATCAATCATTCTTTATTTATAAGCACTTTTCATATATAATTATGTAGCACAAATTTCTTTACAGTTGACTCGTTTTCCTCCCTTAAATGTGGTGACAATATCCTTTAAGACAATTATCCCCATAAATTAACATTTTTTTTCTCTTGCTATCAATTTCTCAGGAGGCAGCAGGAGAGGGGACCAGCGGCACTCACAGGCCAGCTCCCACCCCTCGGAGAGGGTTCACCGCCCAGTCTGTGGAGGTTCACATATATCAGTGAAGAGCATGTTTTGTTGATATGATTTTCTTGTAGTCTATAATACAATAACAGCAAGTGCTGTAACAACTATTGATCTTTTTACTGTATCCAGGTGATTGACAGCAGCAGCAGCAATGAGGAGGAGGAGGAGGAGGCTCCTCCTGCAGCTCCTTTGGTTAGATAATGCTAGAATGAAATGTAATGTTTGAATGATTTTTCAGTGCTTACACATTTAATGCAAACATGCTTTATCTTTCTTTCTGTTATAAAAGAAGCCATCAATAAACACAATATATCCATGTAACAGTAAAGGTAATCAGTGCGCCAGCTGTTAGAAATGAAGCCATCAATAAACACAATATTTCCATGTAACAGTAAAGATAATCAGTGCGACAGCTGTTATAAATGAAACAATCAATAAACACAATAATTCCATGTAATACTAAAGGTAATCAGGAAGACAACTGTTATAAATGAAGCCATCAATAAACACAATGTTTACATGTAACAGTAAAGGTAATAAGTAACACAACTGTTATGAATGAAGCCATCAATAAACACAATATTTCCATGTAACAGTAAAGGTAATCAGTGCGACAGCTGTTAGAAATGAAGCCATCAATAAACACAATATTTCTATGTAACTGTAAAGGTAATCAGTGCGACAACTGTTATAAATGAAGCCATCAATAAACACAATATTTCCATGTAACAGTAAATGTAAGCAGTGCGACAGCTGTTATAAATGAAGCCATCAATAAACACAATATTTCCATGTAACAGTAAATGTAAGCAGTGCGACAGCTGTTATAAATGAAGCCATCAATAAACAATATTTCCATGTAACTGTAAAGGTAATCAGTGCGACAGCTGTTATAAATGAAGCCATCAATAAACACAATATTTCCATGTAACTGTAAAGGTAATTAGTAAGACAACTGTTATAAATGAAGCCATCAATAAACACAATATTTCCATATAACTGTAAAGGTAATCAGTGCGACAGCTGTTATAAATGAAGCCATCAATAAACACAATATTTCCATATAACTGTAAAGGTAATCAGTAAGACAACTGTTATAAATGAAGCCATCAATAAGCACAATATTTCCATGTAACAGTAAAGGTAATCATTAAGACAGCTGTTATAAATGAAGCCATCAATAAACACAATATTTCCATATAACTGTAAAGGTAATCAGTAAGACAACTGTTATAAATGAAGCCATCAATAAACACAATATTTCCATATAACTGTGAAGGTAATCAGTGCGACAGCTGTTATAAATGAAGCCATCAATAAACACAATATTTCCATGTAACTGTAAAGGTAATCAGTAAGACTGTTATAAATGAAGCCATCAATAACACAATATTTCCATATAACTGTGAAGGTAATCAGTGTGACAGCTGTTATAAATGAAGCCATCAATAAACACAATATTTCCATGTAACTGTAAAGGTAATAAGTAACACAACTGTTATGAATGAAGCCATCAATAAACACAATATTTCCATGTAACAGTAAAGGTAATCAGTGCGACAGCTGTTATAAATGAAGCCATCAATAAACACAATATTTCCATGTAACTGTAAAGGTAATCAGTGCGACAGCTGTTATAAATGAAGCCATCAATAAATACAATATTTCCATGTAACAGAAAAGGTAATCAGTGCGACAGCTGTTATAAATGAAGCCATTAATAAACACAATATTTACATGTAACTGTAAAGGTAATCAGTAAGACAACTGTTATAAATGAAGCCATCAATAAACACAATATTTCCATGTAACAGTAAAGGTAATCAGTGCGACAGCTGTTATAAATGAAGCCATCAATAAACACAATATTTCCATGTAACTGTAAAGGTAATCAGTGCGACAGCGGTTACAAATGAAGCCATCAATAAACACAATATTTCCATGTAACAGTAAAGGTAATTGTGATTGATTATTGTATTATTGGTTGACCTTTAGCCACTACAGTAATTAAAGCTGCAAGCAGCGTTTGGCGAATTATTTACAAATATCACACACTTTGCCACAAACATCAGAAAATTCTCACAGAGCTGACCGTTTTGATGTTTGAATGCTTTCTGTAGCTGTAGCTATGTAGAAGTGATATGACAATATGCAAATTAGATGAGTGAATTTTCTCCCATCAGATTCCTCTTCCTTCATTTTGAGGATGAGATGACAAAAACAACACACCTACAGGCCACAGCAGCCATTTTAGTGCAGCTAGGTGGCACTAGAGAGCCCATTTTGGCATTTTAGGGGTTAATAATGTGTATTTGCTGTTTCAAATGAAGATTCAGCTGCTGTTATCTGTCCTTTAATGATTGTGAGACACAGAGACAGAGGCAGACAGAGACAGACACAGACACAGACACAGACATACACAGAGACAGAGACAGAGACAGACACAGACACAGAGACACAGACACAGACAGACACAGAGACAGAGACAGAGACAGACACAGACAGGGACAGACACAGAGACAGACACAGACAGACACACAGAGACAGAGACAGACACAGACAGACAGACACAGAGACAGAGACAGACACAGAGACAGACACAGAGACAGAGACAGAGACAGACACAGAGACAGAGACAGAGACAGACACAGACACAGACACAGACAGACACAGGCACAGACACAGACACAGACAGACACAGAGACAGACATAGACACAGACACAGACACAGACAGACACAGAGACAGAGACAGACACAGACACAGACACAGAGACAGACACAGACACAGACACAGAGACAGACACAGACACAGACAGACACAGACACAGACACAGACAGACACAGAGACAGACACAGAGACAGAGACAGAGACAGACACAGACACAGAGACAGAGACAGACACAGACACAGACACAGACAGACACAGACACAGACAGACACAGACACAGAAACAGAGACAGACAGAGACAGAGAGCTGCCTGTGGCTGTGGCTGTGTGTGCAGCCGTTGTCATGGCGATTAATGACTTGCCCGCACCTGCGGGACACAGACAGCTGATGAGAGAGGAGATCAGCAAAGGCTGTTTAACATGGGTTTTGACTCCTCGTTGTTCAAATCAAAAAAATAAAGTGATGGTGAGAGCCAGCCACTTTGTCGTGAACGTACGTTGTCATTTGTATATTTCTAGACTCAAAAATGTGGTCAGGGGAGCGAGTTTAAAATGTGTTGCACTGCAGCTGTTTCCAGAAATGTCTCCTCTGAATTTACATGGGAGTGAATGAGAAAAAAATCGGCACTCCCTTCGCTTTGGAGCCATTCGGCAAAAATCCTCCAATAATTTAAAAGTGAGATAAATTGGAGTGCGCCCTGGGAAGATAACATTGGAGAGACCTTCCAAGATGTTTCGGTGTCTTTACGATGACGATAACAGAAATTATAAATGCAATATTTAAATTCAAAGAGCCTATTGAGACGCCTCTCTCCAGTTGACAGGGAAACATTCTCCAATACTTTAACAGTGAGATAAACTGAGGTGTTCCCTGGGAAGGTAACATTGGAGAGACCTTCTTCCAAGTTGTTTCTGTGTCTTTAAAATGACAATAACTTAAATTATGAATGAAATAGTTAAATCCAAAGAGCCTATTGAGACGCCTCTATCTAGTTGACAGGGAAGATAGCAAAGGAGAGTGCAAGTAACATTTTAGATATCTACAATACTTTTGCTAGCAGTCACAATTCAAATCTTCATATCAGAGTGAAATTCAAATAGTCTGGAAGTTGTAAAATAGCCGACATTTCCACTGGCCACAGTCCTTTATCAACACGAGGAAATTTAATTATGGATATTTGTAATCCTTAATCTGGTCGTGCCAAAAGGGATCACCTTTTTTCATAATGAAATTAGGTATTTCTTTAAATCAATTTTTGTTGTCGAAATGTGACTTGTTTCAATGAAAAACGTTTGTAACATGTCAAACTCATTGAAGGAGCTATGTCATTAGTTTGATTAGTTTATTATTTATGTTTGTGTTGTTTTATTTTTATTATATATATATATATATATATATATATATATATATATATATATATATATTTTTTTTTTTTTTTTTTTTTTTTTTTTTTTTTGTGTGTGTGTGTGGGTAAACACTAGGGGCACCAGACACAGTAGGAGATATAGGTAGCCAGGTGTTAGAGGCAGGTGAGGCACCAGGAAGGGAAATGATTTTTTACCAGCAGGACAAGCAGAGAGGCAGCATGGTTTTGAACATGTTTGTTTGCTGTTGAAAGCTGAAAATAAACCTTCTGAATGGAGCTACTGGCCTGGAAAATGAATTCTTTGACTGCCTGAGTAAGCCTAACTAACCTGGTGCATTTGTGGCCCTTTGTGAGTGGATTTTGAATTTTCTTAAATTTTGATATTTTTTGAAGGAGCTCTTAATTTTGTCCTTTTTTGAACAAATGAAATGAACAAATGGCCACAACATAAAGTAAAAAAAACACCCTTGGAATAACCCACAGTAAACCCAACCTCGGACAAGAAAACAGGAAAGGAGGATCATTTATTGGAAAAATTGATTCTCTGGATTTCATGAAAGAATGCACATTGGAGGCGCGCGGAAAGGAAAGCCCTCACCGACAAGTTAAACAAAGGACCTGCAGCCACGTAATATCAAGGCACAGCAAAGCCAGAAGGAACCACATCACAGCCAAGAAACATCGCACAGAGATGGTATGTGCATGAGACAAACATTGACTGTAAAGCTGTATTGGAAAGCGGTGCAACGATTGGAGTTGACTGTCATGTTCTCACTGCTCAGTATTGTCTTTTGGCGTTGTCAGTTGTGTCGGACATGAATGAGACTGGTGCTGATTATTTGAATTGTTGTTGCTGTGCTTATTTGTGGGCCTTATTAGCGTGAAATGTCACGTAATATGTGTCTGCGCAAATGGTTGCGGACTGAGCGATACATTGTTTCTGTTTGGTCCTGTAGGTTCCGGTTGTGGTGTGATATATTGTTTCAATTCAGTTTCTATACATTTTGTGGATGTGGTATTGCATGGCCTACATTGAAAGAATCGTGCAATGAGCTTGACGTTGCTTTCATAAATTGTTTATGGCTATGCTGCAAAGTTTGACGCGTGTATTAAAGAGGAAGCACACACAATGTCTGACGTTACTAATGCAAAGCCAGACGGTAACATGTCCATGCCATCGGAAAAAAGAGACATCAAAGTCACTGCAAAGGGTCTGACATACCGCATAGAAAGGCATCAAGCAGCAAGAAAATCAAAATGCAAGCAAGCAAGCAAACTTATGAAAGGTCTTCGGATGCTTATGGAATCAAAGGAAAATGTCACTGATGTGCAATATGAATTGTCCACTTTCATCAAATGCTGTGATGAAGCAAAGGAGGAGCATGAGTCTTTCTTAACCTTGCCTATACCCCAGGATGAAGTGGAAAGACAAAACAAATGGTTTCACACACAAATGACAATCTATAATGACTTTGTAGAAAATGTGAAAAAGTGGCTTGTTGATGCTGGTCAGCCATATGCACAACGTGATGTTGAGTGCTCTGAACATGTTGATGTTGATAATGAGGAAATTGGACCTGGGGATAGTGTTTCTAACATCTCACGCTCTAAATCAAGCCATGTAAAAGCTTCATCTCAGTTATCACGTATCTCTAAAACATCATCTGCACGCATCAAGGCTGAAGCTGAGAGAGCAGCTCTTATGGAACGTGTTGCAGCATTGAAGAAAAAACATCTAATAGAGGCACAAGAGGAACAACTGAGGAAGGAAAAAGAAAGACTGGAGTTGGAAACTGAGATGGCAGCTGCTAATGCTAAAATCAGTGTATTGGAAGCTAATGCATCAAGGAGTGGTTCAAGAGTGTCAGATGGAATGCACTCTTATTTTGAAAAGGCTAATGCTCAACCCATCAGTAATCTCAATCCTACTGCAGCTTCTTACATTCTTGAAAAAGAGCTAACTGATAACTTACCTCCACCACTGGTTGTTTGTCCAAAGGAAAGGACACAGGGACAGATTCCAAAACCATCAGTAAAAAACAACATCCAGACTCAGGTGACAAATCAAGTGCAAGAAACTCATTTGAGGTCCAGCATGCAGACCCACACCGATGTACAGAGAAGTTCAGTGGGCCATGTTCACTCTCAAACTCCAATGCTGAGGGATAACAGTCAAAATGATATTGTCAATATCATGGAAAGACAAAATGACATCACTACTTTATTAGTCCAACAGAATCTTTCTTCTTCTCTCCCACCAAGAGACATTCCACTGTTTACCGGAGATCCTCTTCAGTACCAAGCTTTTATGAGAGCATTTGAAAATGGAGTGGAGGGAAAAACAAACAACCTTGGCGACTGCTTGCACTATCTTGAACAGTACACCAGGGGGCAGCCGCGAGATATAGTGCAAAGCTGCCAACATCTTCCTCCAGATCAAGGATACCAGAGAGCCAAAATTCTTCTTCGAGAATATTTTGGAAATGAACACAAGATAACCTCTGCTTATATGGACAAAGTTTTCAGCTGGACACCTATTAAAGGTGAAGATGTTCAAGCATTGCAAGCCTTTGCTCTCTTTCTTCGTGGATGCTGCAATGCAACAGAAAATATCATGTATATGAAGGAATTGGATTTGCCATCAAACATGAGAAGCATTGTGCTGAAGTTGCCCTATAAGCTTCGAGAAAAGTGGAGAAATATCGCCTGTGACCTGCAAGAGCGGAGAGCGCAGAGGGCTTTGTTTTCAGATCTCATCAGCTTTATTGAAAAACAAGTCAGGATTGTATCAGATCCCTTGTTTGGCAACATTCATGATACACAACCTATAACTTCAACTAAAGGTTTCACTCCAAGGCAAACAAAGGAAACAAAAAGGCACAAAGGAAGCAGTTTTGCCACCAATGTTACTGAAATAGAGGGAAAAGCTAAGTCAGCGTGGACAGAGAAAAGGGAAAGCTCTTCCTCCATCTCTACTTATCAAGGCTGTTTGTTCTGTAAAAAAGGTGGTCACTCATTGGACAAGTGCTCACAGTTTAAAGGGAAAATTCACCGTGATAAGATCAGCTTCATCAAGGAGAAGGGAATCTGCTTTGGCTGTTTGCAGATAGGTCACATTAGCAGAGACTGTAGGAGTCGACTGGAGTGTAATGTGTGCAGCCAAAAGCATCCGGGAATTCTCCATATTGAACATCAGGATAAAGGAACATCCGCAGAACAATCAGAACAGCCAGGTAAATCAACAGTATGTACTGCAACTGCTGCACCCCAGACATGTGGCCATATTGGGGCCGGTCGTGAGGACGACAGCATCCTTTCTATTGTCCCAGTTCAAGTAAAGTGTCTAAAAGGTGACAAGGTATTGCAGACCTACGCCTTCTTGGACCCTGGCAGTACTGGTACATTCTGCACAGATAGTCTGGCTCAAAGGTTGAATGTGAGCAGGCGAAGAACCCGCATTCTGTTAAGAACAATGGGTCAGGAAAAGACTGTGGACAGTCATGTGATATCAGGTTTGGCAGTGTCGGGACTGGACAGGAACAACTTCATTGAGCTGCCTGAAGTTTTCACACAAAAATGCATGCCTGTGACAAAGCTCAATATTCCCAAGCAGGAAGATGTCGATCAATGGCCATATCTGAGGGATATTGAACTCCATGAAATTGACTCTGATATAGACTTGCTCATTGGAACCAATGCATCTGAAGTGATGGAACCATGGGAACTGGTTAATAGCCAGGGAGGCGGACCCTATGCGGTGAGAACCAAAGTGGGATGGGTTCTTAATGGTCCGCTTCGAGGTGGAAGTGACAGCAGGAAACAAACTAGCTGTTCTGCTATAACCACCAATCGAATTTCCATTGCAAACATTGAGGAAATGCTGGTTAATCAATATAACCATGATTTCAGTGAGAAGTCATCAGAGGAACAGGCTGAAATATCAAGAGAAGACATTAAGTTCATGAATATTGCTGACAGCTCAGCAGTGCTGAAAGATGGCCATTACACCCTTGACTTACCTTTCAGGCATGAAAATTCCATCCTACCAAACAACCGCTGTATTGCAGAACAGCGCTTGATGAGCCTGAAGAGGAAGTTTGGAAAAAATGAAAGGTTTAAAGAGGAATATACATCTTTTCTCAGTGATGTAATTGACCTAGGCTATGCTGAGATTGTTCCAGCAAAAGAACTGAATCAGAATGATGGAAAGGTCTGGTATATTCTACACCACGGTGTATACCACCCAGGAAAGGAAAGTTGAGAGTGGTGTTTGATTGTGGAGCAGTGTACAAGGGAACATCACTAAATTGTCAATTGTTACCAGGTCCCAATCTGACAAACTCACTCATTGGTGTCCTTATCAGATTCCGACAGGAGCCAGTTGCAGTGACAGCTGATATTCAGGCGATGTTTCATCAGGTCCGAGTCTCAGGCAAAAACATCAACTTTCTCCGTTTTCTGTGGTGGCCTCAGGGTGACACTAAGCAAGTGCCAGTGGAATATCGCATGACCGTTCACCTGTTTGGAGCTGTGTCATCACCGAGCTGCGCCAAGTAGCCCAAAACATGAAAAAATAGCCCAAAATGGACCAAAGTAGCACAAAACGGACCACAGGAGCCCAATCCTGGAAAAAGAAGCCCAAAACGGACCAAAGTAGCCCAGAACGGGAAAAAGTATCCCAAAACGGACCACAGTAGCCCAAAACGGGAAAAAGTAGCCCAAAACGACCAAAGTAGCCAAAAACGGACAACAGTAGCCCAAAACAGGAAGAAGTAGCCCAAAACGGACCACAGTAGCCCAATACAGGAAAAAGTAGCCCAAAATGGACCAAAGTAGCCCAAAAAGGACCACAGTAGCCCAGAACTGGGAAAGGTAGCCCAAAACGGACCACAGTAGCTCAACACTGGGAAAAGTAGCCAAAAACGGACCAGAGTAGCCCAAAATAGATCCACAGTAGCCCCAAAATGGACCAAAGTAGCCCAAAACGGGACCAGAGTAGCCCAAAACGAACCAAAGTAGCCCAAAATAGATCCACAGTAGCCCGAAAACAGACCAAAGTAGCCCAAAATGGATCAAAGTAGCCCAAAACGGACCGAAGTAGCCCAAAACAGGAAAAAGTGGCCCAAACGGACCACAGTAGCCCCAAATAAATCCACAGTAGTCCCAAAACACAACAAAGTAGCCCAAAACGCATCAAAGTAAACCAAAATCGGACCACAGAAGCCCATAACAGGAAAAAGTAGCCCAAAACGGACCACAGTAGCCCAAAATAGATCCACAGTAGCACCAAAACAGACCAAAGTAGCCCAAAACGGATCACAGTAGCCCAAAACAGGAAAAAGTAGCCCAAAACGGACCACAGTAGCCCAAAACAGGAAAAAGTAGCCCAAAATGGATTGAAGTAGCCCAAAACGGACCACAGTAGCCCAAAACGGACCAAACTAGCCCAAAACAGGAAAAAGTAGCCCAAAACGGACCACAGTAGCCCAAAATAGATCCACAGTAGCCCCAAAACAGACCAAAGTAGCCCAAAACGGATCGAGGTAGCCCAAAACGGACCACACTAGCCCAAAACAGGAAAAAGTAGCCCAAAACGGACCACAGTAGCCCAAAATAGATCCACAGTAGCCCCAACACAGGAAAAAGTAGCCCAAAATGGACCGAAGTAGCCCAAAACGGATCAAAGTAGCCCAAAACGGACCACAGTAGCCCAAAATAGATCCACAGTAGCCCCAAAACAGACCAAAGTAACCCAAAACAGGAAAAATTAGCCCAAAACGGACCACAGTAGCCCAAAATAGATCCACAGTAGCACCCAAACAGATCAAAGTAGCCCAAAACGGATCAAAGTTGCCCAAAACGGACCACACTAGCCCAAAACAGGAAAAAGTAGCCCAAAATGGACCGCAGTAGCCCAACACAGGAAAAAGTAGCCCAAAATGGGGCGAAGTAGCCCAAAACGGATCAAGGTAGCCAAAAATGGACCACAGTAGCCCAAAACGGACCACAGTAGCCCAAAATAGATCCACAGTAGCCCCAAAACAGACCAAAGTAGCACACAACGGATCACAGTAGCCCAAAACAGGAAAAAGTAGCCCAAAACGGACCACAGTAGCCCAAAATAAATCGACAGTAGCCCCAAAACAGACCAAAGTAGCCCAAAACGGACCACAGTAGCCCAAAACGGACCACAGTAGCACAAAATAGATCCACAGTAGCCCCAAAACAGACCAAAGTAGCCCAAAACGGATCACAGTAGCCCAAAACAGGAAAAAGTAGCCCAAAACGGACCACACGAGCCCAAAACAGGAAAAAGTAGCCCAAAATGGACCACAGTAGCCCAAAACGGACCACAGTAGCCCAAAATAGATCCACAGTAGCCCCAAAACAGACCAAAGTAGCCCACAACGGATCACAGTAGCCCAAAACAGGAAAAAGTAGCCCAAAACGGACCACAGTAGCCCAAAATAAATCGACAGTAGCCCCAAAACAGACCAAAGTAGCCCAAAACGGACCACAGTAGCCCAAAAAGGACGACAGTAGCACAAAATAGATCCACAGTAGCCCCAAAACAGACCAAAATAGCCCAAAACGGATCACAGTAGCCCAAAACAGGAAAAAGTAGCCCAAAACGGACCACACGAGCCCAAAACAGGAAAAAGTAGCCCAAAATGGATTGAAGTAGCCCAAAACGGACCACAGTAGCCCAAAACGGACCAAACTAGCCCAAAACAGGAAAAAGTAGCCCATAACGGACCACAGTAGCCCAAAATTGATCCACAGTAGCCCCAAAACAGACCAAAGTAGCCCAAAACGGATCGAAGTAGCCCAAAACGGACCACACTAGCCCAAAACAGGAAAAAGTAGCCCAAAACGGACCACAGTAGCCCAAAACGGACCACAGTAGCCCCAACACAGGAAAAAGTAGCCCAAAATGGACCGAAGTAGCCCAAAACGGATCAAAGTAGCCCAAAACGGACCACAGTAGCCCAAAATAAATCGACAGTAGCCCCAAAACAGACCAAAGTAGCCCAAAACGGACCACAGTAGCCCAAAAAGGACCACAGTAGCACAAAATAGATCCACAGTAGCCCCAAAACAGACCAAAGTAGCCCAAAACGGATCACAGTAGCCCAAAACAGACCAAAGTAGCCCAAAACGGACCGCAGTAGCCCAACACAGGAAAAAGTAGCCCAAAATGGACCGAAGTAGCCCAAAACGGATCAAAGTAGCACAAAACGGACCACAGTAGCCCAAAACGGACCACAGTAGCCCAAAATAGATCCACAGTAGCCTCAAAACAGACCAAAGTAGCCCAAAACGGATTTCAGTAGCCCAAAACAGAAAAAAATTAGCCCAAACCGGACCACAGTAGCCCAAAACAGGAAAAAGTAGCCCAAAACGGACCACAGTAGCCCAAAACAGGAAAAAGTAGCCCAAAATGGACTGAAGTAGCCAAAAACGGATCGAAGCAGCCCAAAACGGACCATACTAGCCCAAAACAGGAAAAAGTAGCCCAAAATGGACTGAAGTAGACCAAAACGGATCGAAGTAGCCCAAATAAATCGACAGTAGCCCCAAAACAGACCAAAGTAGCCCAAAACGGACCACAGTAGCCCAAAATAGATCCACAGTAGCCCCAAAACAGACCAAAGTAGCCCAAAACTGATCGAAGTAGCCCAAAACAGGAAAAAGTAGCCCAAAACGGACCACAGTAGCCCAAAACGGACCAAACTAGCCCAAAACAGGAAAAAGTAGCCCAAAACGGACCACAGTAGCCCAAAATTGATCCACAGTAGCCCCAAAACAGACCAAAGTAGCCCAAAACAGACCAAAGTAGCCCAAAACGGATCACATTAGCCCAAAATAAATCCACAGTAGCCCCAAAACAGACCAAAGTAGCCCAAAACCGATCGAAGTAGCCCAAAACGGACCACACTAGCCCAAAACAGGAAAAAGTAGCCCAAAACGGACCACAGTAGCCCAAAATAGATCCACAGTAGCCCCAAAACAGACCAAAGTAGCCCAAAACGGATCAAAGTAGCCCAAAACGGACCGACGTAGCCCAAAATAGATCCAAAGTAGCCCCACAACAGACCAAAGTAGCCCAGAACGGACCACATTAGCCCAAAATAAATCCACAGTCGCCCCAAACCAGACCAAAGTAGCCCAAAACGGATCGAAGTAGCCCAAAACGGACCACACTAGGCCAAAACAGGAAACAGTAGCCCAAAACGGACCACAGTAGCCCAAAATAGATCCACAGTAGCCCCAAAAGAGACCAAAGTAGCCCAAAACGGATCAAAGTAGCCCAAAACGGACCGACGTAGCCCAAAATAAATCCAGAGTAGCCCCAAAACAGACCAAAGTAGCCCAAAACGGACCACAGTTTCCCATAACAGGACAAAGTACCCCAAAACAGACCACAGTAGCCCAAAAAAAATCCACAGTAGCCCCAAAACGGATCGAAGTAGCCCAAAACGGACCACACTAGCCCAAAACAGGAAAAAGTAGCCCAAAACGGACCATCGTAGCCCAAAATAGATCCACAGTAAACCCAAAACAGATCGATGTAGCCCAAAACTGATCGAAGTAGCCCAAAACGGACCACACTAGCCCAAAACAGGAAAAAGTAGCCCAAAATGCAGCGAAGGAGCCCAAAACGTATCAAAGTAGCCCAAAACGGACCACAGTAGCCCAAAATAGATCCACAGTAACCCCAAAACAGACCAAAGTAGCCCAAACCGGACCACAGTAGCCCAAAACAGGAAAAAGTAGCCCAAAACGGACCACAGTAGCCCAAAACAGGAAAAAGTAGCATAAAACGGAACACAGTAGCCCAAAATAAATCGACAGTAGCCCCAAAACAGACCAAAGTAGCCCAAAACGGACCACAGTAGCCCAAAACGGACCACAGTAGCACAAAATAGATCCACAGTAGCCCCAAAACAGACCAAAGTAGCCCAAAACGGATCACAGTAGCCCAAAACAGGAAAAAGTAGCCCACAACGGACCACAGTAGCCCAAAACAGGAAAAAGTAGCCCAAAATGGATTGAAGTAGCCCAAAACGGACCACAGTAGCCCAAAACGGACCAAACTAGCCCAAAACAGGAAAAAGTAGCCCATAACGGACCACAGTAGCCCAAAATTGATCCACAGTAGCCCCAAAACAGACCAAAGTAGCCCAAAACGGATCACAGTAGCCCAAAACAGGAAAAAGTAGCCCAAAATGGACCACAGTAGTCCAAAATAAATCCACAGTAGCCCCAAAACAGACCAAAGTAGCCCACAACGGATCACAGTAGCCCAAAACAGGAAAAAGTAGCCCAAAACGGACCACAGTAGCCCAAAATAAATCGACAGTAGCCCCAAAACAGACCAAAGTAGCCCAAAACGGACCACAGTAGCCCAAAACGGACCACAGTAGCCCAAAAGATCCACAGTAGCACCAAAACAGACCAAAGTAGCCCAAAACGGATCACAGTAGCCCAAAACAGGAAAAAGTAGCCCAAAATGGATTGAAGTAGCCCAAAACGGACCACAGTAGCCCAAAACAGGAAAAAGTAGCCCAAAACGGACCACAGTAGCCCAAAATTGATCCACAGTAGCCCCAAAACAGACCAAAGTAGCCCAAAACGGATCGAAGTAGCCCAAAACGGACCACACTAGCCCAAAACAGGAAAAAGTAGCCCAAAACGGATCACAGTAGCCCAAAATAGATCCACAGTAGCCCCAACATAGGAAAAAGTAGCCCAAAATGGACCGAAGTAGCCCAAAACGGATCAAAGTAGCCCAAAACGGACCACAGTAGCCCAAAATAAATCGACAGTAGCCCCAAAACAGACCAAAGTAGCCCAAAACGGACCACAGTAGCCCAAAATAGATCAACAGTAGCACCAAAACAGACCAAAGTAGCCCAAAACGGACCACAGTAGCCCAAAACAGGAAAAAGTAGCCCAAAATGGATTGAAGTAGCCCAAAACGGACCACAGTAGCCCAAAATTGATCCACAGTAGCCCCAAAACAGACCAAAGTAGCCCAAAACGGATCGAAGTAGCCCAAAACGGACCACAGTAGCCCAAAATAGATCCACAGTAGCACCAAAACAGACCAAAGTAGCCCAAAACGGATCACAGTAGCCCAAAACAGGAAAAAGTAGCCCAAAACGGACCACAGTAGCCCAAAACAGGAAAAAGTAGCCCAAAATGGATTGAAGTAGCCCAAAACGGACCACAGTAGCCCAAAACGGACCACAGTAGCCCAAAACGGACCACAGTAGCCCAAAACAGGAAAAAGTAGCCCAAAACGGACCACAGTAGCCCAAAATTGATCCACAGTAGCCCCAAAACAGACCAAAGTAGCCCAAAACGGATCGAAGTAGCCCAAAACGGACCACACTAGCCCAAAACAGGAAAAAGTAGCCCAAAACGGATCACAGTAGCCCAAAATAGATCCACAGTAGCCCCAACAGGAAAAAGTAGCCCAAAATGGACCGAAGTAGCCCAAAACGGATCAAAGTAGCCCAAAACGGACCACAGTAGCCCAAAATAGATCCACAGTAGCCCCAAAACAGACCAAAGTAGCCCAAAACGGATCACAGTAGCCCAAAACAGGAAAAAGTAGCCCAAAACGGACCACAGTAGCCCAAAACGGATCAAAGTACCCAAAACGGACCACAGTAGCCCAAAATAGATCCACAGTAGCCCCAAAACAGACCAAAGTAGCCCAAAACGGATCGAAGTAGCCCAAAACGGACCACACTAGCCCAAAACAGGAAAAAGTAGCCCAAAACGGATCACAGTAGCCCAAAATAGATCCACAGTAACCCCAACATAGGAAAAAGTAGCCCAAAATGGACCGAAGTAGCCCAAAACGGATCAAAGTAGCCCAAAACGGACCACAGTAGCCCAAAATAAATCGACAGTAGCCCCAAAACAGACCAAAGTAGCCCAAAACGGACCACAGTAGCCCAAAATAGATCCACAATAGCACCAAAACAGACCAAAGTAGCCCAAAACGGACCACAGTAGCCCAAAACAGGAAAAAGTAGCCCAAAATGGATTGAAGTAGCCCAAAACGGACCACAGTAGCCCAAAATTGATCCACAGTAGCCCCAAAACAGACCAAAGTAGCCCAAAACGGATCGAAGTAGCCCAAAACGGACCACAGTAGCCCAAAACGGACCACAGTAGCCCAAAATAGATCCACAGTAGCACCAAAACAGACCAAAGTAGCCCAAAACAGATCACAGTAGCCCAAAACAGGAAAAAGTAGCCCAAAACGGACCACAGTAGCCCAAAACAGGAAAAAGTAGCCCAAAATGGATTGAAGTAGCCCAAAACGGACCACAGTAGCCCAAAACGGACCACAGTAGCCCAAAACAGGAAAAAGTAGCCCAAAACGGACCACAGTAGCCCAGAATAGATCCACAGTAGCCCCAAAACAGACCAAAGTAGCCCAAAACGGATCGAAGTAGCCCAAAACGGACCACACTAGCCCAAAACAGGAAAAAGTAGCCCAAAACGGATCACAGTAGCCCAAAATAGATCCACAGTAGCCCCAACATAGGAAAAAGTAGCCCAAAATGGACCGAAGTAGCCCAAAACGGATCAAAGTAGCCCAAAACGGACCACAGTAGCCCAAAATAGATCCACAGTAGCCCCAAAACAGACCAAAGTAGCCCAAAACGGATCACAGTAGCCCAAAACAGGAAAAAGTAGCCCAAAACGGACCACAGTAGCCCAAAACGGATCAAAGTACCCAAAATGGACCACAGTAGCCCAAAATAGATCCACAGTAGCCCCAAAACAGACCAAAGTAACCCAAAACAGGACAAATTAGCCCAAAACGGACCACAGTAGCCCAAAATAGATCCACAGACCAAAGTAGCCCAAAACGGATCGAAGTTGCCCAAAACGTACCACACTAGCCCAAAACAGGAAAAAGTAGCCCAAAACGGACCGCAGTAGCCCAACACAGGAAAAAGTAACCCAAAATGGGGCGAAGTAGCCCAAAACGGATCAAGGTAGCCCAAAACAGACCACAGTAGCCCAAAACGGACCACAGTAGCCCAAAATAGTTCCACAGTAGCCCCAAAACAGACCAAAGTAGCCCACAACGGATCACAGTAGCCCAAAACAGGAAAAAGTAGCCCAAAACGGACCACAGTAGCCCAAAATAAATCGACAGTAGCCCCAAAACAGACCAAAGTAGCCCAAAACGGACCACAGTAGCCCAAAACGGACCACAGTAGCACGAAATAGATCCACAGTAGCCCCAAAACAGACCAAAGTAGCCCAAAACGGATCACAGTAGCCCAAAACAGGAAAAAGTAGCCCAAAACGGACCACACGAGCCCAAAACAGGAAAAAGTAGCCCAAAATGGATTGAAGTAGCCCAAAACGGACCACACTAGCCCAAAACAGGAAAAAGTAGCCCAAAACGGACCACAGTAGCCCAAAATAGATCCACAGTAGCCCCAACACAGGAAAAAGTAGCCCAAAATGGACCGAAGTAGCCCAAAGCGAATCAAAGTAGCCCAAAACGGACCACAGTAGCCCAAAATAGATCCACAGTAGCCCCAAAACAGACCAAAGTAGCCCAAAACACGAAAAATTAGCCCAAAACGGACCACAGTAGCCCAAAATAGATCCACAGTAGCACCCAAACAGACCAAAGTAGCACAAAACGGATCGAAGTAGCCCAAAACGGACCACAGTAGCACAAAATAGATCCACAGTAGCCCCAAAACAGACCAAAGTAGCCCAAAACGGATCACACTAGCCCAAAACAGACCAAAGTAGCCCAAAACGGACCGCAGTAGCCCAACACAGGAAAAAGTAGCCCAAAACGGACCACAGTAGCCCAAAATAAATCGACAGTAGCCCCAAAACAGACCAAAGTAGCCCAAAACGGACCACAGTAGCCCAAAACGGACCACAGTAGCCCAAAATAGATCCACAGTAGCCCCAAAACAGACCAAAGTAGCCCACAACGGATCACAGTAGCCCAAAACAGGAAAAAGTAGCCCAAAACGGACCACAGTAGCCCAAAATAAATCGACAGTAGCCCCAAAACAGACCAAAGTAGCCCAAAACGGACCACAGTAGCCCAAAACGGACCACAGTAGCACGAAATAGATCCACAGTAGCTCCAAAACAGACCAAAGTAGCCCAAAACGGATCACAGTAGCCCGAAACAGGAAAAAGTAGCCCAAAACGGACCACACGAGCCCAAAACAGGAAAAAGTAGCCCAAAATGGATTGAAGTAGCCCAAAACGGACCACACTAGCCCAAAACAGGAAAAAGTAGCCCAAAACGGACCACAGTAGCCCAAAATAGATCCACAGGAGCCCCAACACAGGAAAAAGTAGCCCAAAACGGACCACAGTAGCCCAAAACGGAACACAGTAGACAAAATAGATCCACAGTAGCCCCAAAACAGACCAAAGTAGCCCAAAACGGATCGAAGTAGCCCAAAACGGACCACACTAGCCCAAAACAGAAGAAAGTAGCCCAAAATGGATTGAAGTAGCCCAAAACGGACCACAGTAGCCCAAAATAGATCCACAGTAGCTCCAAAACAGACCAAACTAGCCCAAAACAGGAAAAAGTAGCCCAAAACGGATCACAGTAGCCCAAAACAGGAAAAAGTAGCCCAAAACGGACCACAGTAGCCCAAAATAAATCCACAGTAGCCGCAAAACAGACAAAAGTAGCCCAAAACGGATCACGGTAGCCCAAAACAGGAAAAAGTAGCCCAAAACGGACCACAGTAGCCCAAAATAAATCGACAGTAGCCGCAAAACAGACAAAAGTAGCCCAAAACGGACCACACTAGCCCAAAATAGATCCACAATAGCCCCAAAACAGACCAAAGTAGCCCAAAACGGATCACAGTAGCGTAAAACAGACCACAGTAGCCCAAAACGGACCACAGTAGCCCAAAATAGATCCACAGTAGCACCCAAACAGACCAAAGTAGCCCAAAACGGATCGAAGTTGCACAAAACGGACCACACTAGCCCAAAACAGGAAAAAGTAGCCCAACACGGACCGCAGTAGCCCATCACAGGAAAAAGTAGCCCAAAATGGACCGAAGTAGCCCAAAACGGACCACAGTAGCCCAAAACGGACCACAGTAGCCCAAAATAGATCCACAGTAGCCCCAAAACAGACCAAAGTAGCCCAAAACGCATTACAGTAGCCCAAAACAGGAAAAATTAGCCCAAAACGGACCACAGTAGCCCAAAATAGATCCACAGTAGCACCCAAACAGACCAAAGTAGCCCAAAACGGATCGAAGTTGCCCAAAACGGACCACACTAGCCCAAAAAGGGAAAAAGTAGCCCAAAACGGACCGCAGTAGCCCAACACAGGAAAAAGTAACCCAAAATGGGGCGAAGTAGCCCAAAACGGATCAAGGTAGCCCAAAACGGACCACAGTCGCCCAAAACGGACCACAGTAGCCCAAAATAGATCCACAGTAGCCCCAAAACAGACCAAAGTAGCCCACAACGGATCACAGTAGCCCAAAACAGGAAAAAGTAGCCCAAAACGGACCACAGTAGCCCAAAATAAATCGACAGTAGCCCCAAAACAGACCAAAGTAGCCCAAAACGGATCACAGTAGCCCAAAACGGACCACAATAGCACGAAATAGATCCACAGTAGCCCCAAAACAGACCAAAGTAGCCCAAAACGGATCACAGTAGCCCAAAACAGGAAAAAGTAGCCCAAAACGGACCACACGAGCCCAAAACAGGAAAAAGTAGCCCAAAACGGACCGCAGTAGCCCAACACAGGAAAAAGTAACCCAAAATGGGGCGAAGTAGCCCAAAACGGATCAAGGTAGCCCAAAACAGACCACAGTAGCCCAAAACGGACCACAGTAGCCCAAAATAGTTCCACAGTAGCCCCAAAACAGACCAAAGTAGCCCACAACGGATCACAGTAGCCCAAAACAGGAAAAAGTAGCCCAAAACGGACCACAGTAGCCCAAAATAGATCCACAGTAGCACCAACATAGGAAAAAGTAGCCCAAAATGGACCGAAGTAGCCCAAAACGGATCAAAGTAGCCCAAAACGGACCACAGTAGCCCAAAATAGAGCCACAGTAGCCCCAAAACAGACCAAAGTAGCCCAAAACGGATTACAATAGCCCAAAACAGGAAAAATTAGCCCAAAACGGACCACAGTAGCCCAAAATAGATCCACAGTAGCACCCAAACAGACCAAAGTAGCCCAAAACGGATCGAAGTAGCCCAAAACGGACCACACTAGCCCAAAACAGGAAAAAGTAGCCCAAAACGGACTGCAGTAGCCCAACACAGGAAAAAGTAACCCAAAATGGGGCGAAGTAGCCCAAAACGGATCAAGGTAGCCCAAAACAGACCACAGTAGCCCAAAACGGACCACAGTAGCCCAAAATAGTTCCACAGTAGCCCCAAAACAGACCAAAGTAGCCCACAACGGATCACAGTAGCCCAAAACAGGAAAAAGTAGCCCAAAACGGACCACAGTAGCCCAAAATAAATCGACAGTAGCCCCAACACAGACCAAAGTAGCCCAAAACGGACCACAGTAGCCCAAAACGGACCACAGTAGCACGAAATAGATCCACAGTAGCCCCAAAACAGACCAAAGTAGCCCAAAACGGATCACAGTAGCCCAAAACAGGAAAAAGTAGCCCAAAACGGACCACACGAGCCCAAAACAGGAAAAAGTAGCCCAAAATGGATTGAAGTAGCCCAAAACGGACCACACTAGCCCAAAACAGGAAAAAGTAGCCCAAAACGGACCACAGTAGCCCAAAATAGATCCACAGTAGCCCCAACACAGGAAAAAGTAGCCCAAAATGGACCGAAGTAGCCCAAAACGAATCAAAGTAGCCCAAAACGGAGCCCAAAAAGACACAGTAGCCCAAAACCAGACCAAAGTAGCCCAAAACACGAAAAATTAGCCCAAAACGGACCACAGTAGCCCAAAATAGATCCACAGTAGCACCCAAACAGACCAAAGTAGCACAAAACGGATCGAAGTAGCCCAAAACGGACCACAGTAGCACAAAATAGATCCACAGTAGCCCCAAAACAGACCAAAGTAGCCCAAAACGGATCACACTAGCCCAAAACAGTCCAAAGTAGCCCAAAACGGACCGCAGTAGCCCAACACAGGAAAAAGTAGCCCAAAACGGACCACAGTAGCCCAAAATAAATCGACAGTAGCCCCAAAACAGACCAAAGTAGCCCAAAACGGACCACAGTAGCCCAAAACGGACCACAGTAGCCCAAAATAGATCCACAGTAGCCCCAAAACAGACCAAAGTAGCCCACAACGGACCACACGAGCCCAAAACAGGAAAAAGTAGCCCAAAACTGACCGCAGTAGCCCAACACAGGAAAAAGTAGCCCAAAATGGGGCGAAGTAGCCCAAAACGGATCAAGGTAGCCCAAAACGGACCACAGTAGCACAAAATAGATCCACAGTAGCCCCAAAACAGACCAAAGTAGCCCAAAACGGACCACAGTAGCCCAAAACGGACCACAGTAGCACAAAATAGATCCACAGTAGCCCCAAAACAGACCAAAGTAGCCCAAACGGATCACAGTAGCCCAAAACAGGAAAAAGTAGCCCAAAACGGACCACAGTAGCCCAAAATGGACCACAGTAGCCCAAAACCACAGTAGCCCAAAACAGACCAAAGTAGCCCAAAACGGATTGAAGTAGCCCAAAACGGACCACACTAGCCCAAAACAGGAAAAAGTAGCCCAAAACGGACCACAGTAGCCCAAAATAGATCCAAGTAGCCCAACACAGGAAAAAGTAGCCCAAAATGGACCGAAGTAGCCCAAAACGGATCAAAGTAGCCCAAAACGGACCACAGTAGCCCAAAATAGATCCACAGTAGCCCCAAACAGACCAAAGTAGCCCAAAC
>JAMWDX010000056.1:0-32146 GCA_026686955.1 Epinephelus cyanopodus
AAACGGCCACACTAGCCCAAAACAGGAAAAAGTAGCCCAAACGGATCACAGTAGCCCAAAATAGATCCACAGTAGCCCCAACATAGGAAAAAGTAGCCCAAAATGAGAAGTAGCCCAAAACGGATCAAAGTAGCCCAAAACGGACCACAGTAGCCCAAAATAGATCCACAGTAGCCCCAAAACAGACCAAAGTAGCCCAAAACGGACCACAGTAGCCAAAACGGATCAAAGTACCCAAATGGACCACAGTAGCCCAAAATAGATCCACAGTAGCCCCAAAACAGACCAAAGTAACCCAAAACAGGACAAATTAGGCCAAAAGGACCACAGTAGCCCAAAATAGATCCACAGACCAAGTAGCCCAAAACGGATCGAAGTTGCCCAAAACGTACCACACTAGCCCAAAACAGGAAAAAGTAGCCCAAAACGGACCGCAGTAGCCCACACAGGAAAAAGTAGCCCAAAATGGGGCGAAGTAGCCCAAAACGGATCAAGGTAGACGGACCACAGTAGCCCAAAATAGATCCACAGTAGCCCCAAAACAGACCAAAGTAGCCCCAACGGATCACAGTAGCCCAAAACAGGAAAAAGTAGCCAAAACGGACCACAGTAGCCCAAAATAAATCGACAGTATCCCCAAAACAGACCAAAGTAGCCCAAAACGGACCACAGTAGCCCAAAACGGACCACAGTAGCACAAAATAGATCCACAGTAGCCCCAAAACAGACCAAAGTAGCCCAAAAGGATCACAGTAGCCCAAAACAGGAAAAAGTAGCCCAAAACGGACCACAATAGCCCAAAACAGGAAAAAGTAGCCCAAAATGGACCACAGTAGCCCAAAACAGGAAAAAGTAGCCCAAAATGGATTGAAGTACCCCAAAACGGACCACAGTAGCCAAAACGGACCAAACTAGCCCAAAACAGGAAAAAGTAGCCCAAAACGGACCACAGTAGCCCAAAATTGATCCACAGTAGCCCCAAAAACAGACCAAAGTAGCCCAAAACGGATCGAAGTAGCCCAAAACGGACCACACTAGCCCAAAACAGGAAAAGTAGCCCAAAACTGACCACAGTAGCCCAAAATAGATCCACAGTAGCCCCAACATAGGAAAAAGTAGCCAAAATGGACCACAGTAGCCCAAAATAGATCCACAGTAGCCCCAAAACAGAGCAAAGTAGCCCACAACGGATCACAGTAGCCCAAAACAGGAAAAATTAGCCCAAAACGGACCACAGTAGCCCAAAACGGATCAAAGTAGCCCAAAACGGACCACAGTAGCCCAAAATAGATCCACAGTAGCCCCAAAACAGACCAAAGTAACCCAAAACAGGACAAATTAGCCCAAAACGGACCACAGTAGCCCAAAATAGATCCACAGACCAAAGTAGCCCAAAAGGGATCGAAGTTGCCCAAAACGGACCACAGTAGCCCAAAACAGGAAAAAGTAGCCCAAAACGGACCGCAGTAGCCCAACATAGGAAAAAGTAGCCCAAAATGGGGCGAAGTAGCCCAAAACGGATCGAGGTAGCCCAAAACGGACCACAGTAGCACAAAATAGATCCACAGTAGCCCCAAAACAGACCAAAGTAGCCCACAACGGATCACAGTAGCCCAAAACAGGAAAAAGTAGCCCAAAACGGACCACAGTAGCCCAAAATAAATCGACAGTAGCCCCAAAACAGACCAGAGTAGCCCAAAACGGACCACAGTAGCCCAAAACGGACCACAGTAGCACAAAATAGATCCACAGTAGCCCCAAAACAGACCAAAGTAGCCCAAAACGGATCACAGTAGCCCAAAACAGGAAAAAGTAGCCCAAAACGGACCACAGTAGCCCAAAACAGGACAAAACGGACCACAGTAGCCCAAAACAGGAAAAAGTAGCCAAAAACGGACCACAGTAGCCCAAAACAGGAAAAAGTAGCCCAAAATGGATTGAAGTAGCCCAAAACGGACCACAGTAGCCCAAAAAGGACCAAACTAGCCCAAAACAGGAAAAAGTAGCCCAAAACGGACCACAGTAGCCCAAAATAGATCCACAGTAGCCCCAACATAGGAAAAAGTAGCCCAAAATGGACCGAAGTAGCCCAAAACGGATCAAAGTAGCCCAAAACGGACCACAGTAGCCCAACAGACCAAAGTAGCCCAAAACGGATTACAGTAGCCCAAACAGGAAAATTAGCCCAAAACGGACCACAGTAGCCCAAAATAGATCCACAGTAGCACCAAAACAGACCAAAGTAGCCCAAAACGGATCGAAGTTGCCCAAAACGGACCACACTAGCCCAAAACAGGAAAAAGTAGCCCAAAACGGACCGCAGTAGCCCAACACAGGAAAAAATAACCCAAAATGGGGCGAAGTAGGCCAAACGGATCAAGGTAGCCCAAAACGGACCACAGTAGCCCAAAACGGACCACAGTAGCCCAAAATAGATCCACAGTAGCCCCAAAACAGACCAAAGTAGCCCACAACAGATCACAGTAGCCCAAAACAGGAAAAAGTAGCCCAAAACGGACCACAGTAGCCCAAAATAAATCGACAGTAGCCCCAAAACAGACCAAAGTAGCCCAAAACGGATCACAGTGTTCCAAAACAGGAAAAAGTAGCCCAAAACGGACCACACGAGCCCAAAACAGGAAAAAGTAGCCCAAAATGGATTGAAGTAGCCCAAAACGGACCACACTAGCCCAAAACAGGAAAAAGTAGCCCAAAACGGACCACAGTAGCCCAAAATAGATCCACAGTAGCCCCAACACAGGAAAAAGTAGCCCAAAATGGACCGAAGTAGCCCAAAACGAATCAAAGTAGTCCAAAACGGACCACAGTAGCCCAAAATAGATCCACAGTAGCCCCAAAACAGACCAAAGTAGCCCAAAACGGATTACAGTAGCCCAAAACAGGAAAAATTAGCCCAAAACGGACCACAGTAGCCCAAAATAGATCCACAGTAGCACCCAAACAGACCAAAGTAGCCCAAAACGGATCGAAGTTGCCCAAAACGGACCACACTAGCCCAAAAAGGGAAAAAGTAGCCCAAAACGGACCGCAGTAGCCCAACACAGGAAAAAGTAGCCCAAAATGGGGCGAAGTAGCCCAAAACGGATCAAGGTAGCCCAAAACGGACCACAGTAGCACGAAATAGATCCACAGTAGCCCCGAAACAGACCAAAGTAGCCCAAAACGGATCACAGTAGCCCAAAACAGGAAAAAGTAGCCCAAAACGGACCACACGAGCCCAAAACAGGAAAAAGTAGCCCAAAACGGACCACAGTAGCCCAAAATAGATCCACAGTAGCCCCAACACAGGAAAAAGTAGCCCAAAATGGACCGAAGTAGCCCAAAACGAATCAAAGTAGCCCAAAACGGACCACAGTAGCCCAAAATAGATCCACAGTAGCCCAAAACAGACCAAAGTAGCCCAAAACGGATTACAGTAGCCCAAAACAGAAAAAATTAGCCCAAAATGGACCGAAGTAGCCCAAAACGGATCAAAGTAGCCCAAAACGGACCACAGTAGCCCAAAAAGGGAAAAAGTAGCCCAAAACGGACCGCAGTAGCCCAACACAGGAAAAAGTAGCCCAAAATGGGGCGAAGTAGCCCAAAACGGACCACAGTAGCCAAAATAGATCCACAGTAGCCCCCATAAAAATTAGCCCAAAATGGACCGAAGTAGCCAAAACGGACCACAGTAGCTCAAAACGGACCACAGTAGCCCAAATAGATCCACAGTAGCCCCAAAACAAACCAAAGTAGCCCAAAACGGATTACAGTAGCCCAAAATAGAACCACAGTAGCCCCAAAACAGACCAAAGTAGCCCAAAACGGATTAGAGTAGCCCAAAACAGGAAAAATTAGCCCATAACGGACCACAGTAGCCCAAAATAGATCCACAATAGCACCCAAACAGACCAAAGTAGCCCAAAACGGATCGAAGTAGCCCAAAACGGACCACAGTAGCACAAAATAGATCCACAGTAGCCCCAAAACAGACCAAAGTAGCCCAAAACGGATCACAGTAGCCCAAAACAGACCAAAGTAGCCCAAAACGGACCGCAGTAGCCCAACACAGGAAAAAGTAGCCCAAAATGGACCGAAGTAGCCCAAAACGGATCAAAGTAGCCCAAAACGGACCACAGTAGCCCAAAACGGACCACAGTAGCCCAAAATAGATCCACAGTAGCCTCAAAACAGACCAAAGTAGCCCAAAACGGATGTCAGTAGCCGAAAACAGAAAAAAATTAGCCCAAAACGGACCACAGTAGCCCAGAATAGATCCACAGTAGCACCCAAACAGACCAAAGTAGCCCAAAACGGACCACAGTAGCCCAAAATAAATCGACAGTAGCTGCAAAACAGACAAAAGTAGCCCAAAACGGATCACAGTAGCCCAAAACAGGAAAAAGTAGCCCAAAATGGACCGAAGTAGCCCAAAACGGATCAAAGTAGCCCAAAACGGACCACAGTAGCCCAAAACGGACCACAGTCACAAAATAGATCCACAGTAGCACCTAAACAGACCAAAGTAGCCCAAAACGGATCGAAGTTGCCCAGAACGGACCACACTAGCCCAAAACAGGAAAAAGTAGCCCAAAACGGACCGCAGTAGCCCACACAGGAAAAAGTAGCCCAAAACGGATCAAGGTAGCCCAAAACGGACCACAGTAGCCCAAAACGGACCACAGTAGCCCAAAATAGATCCACAGTAGCCCCAAAACATACCAAAGTAGCCCACAACGGATCACAGTAGCCCAAAACAGGAAAAAATAGCCCAAAACGGACCACAGTAGCCCAAAACATGAAAAGTAGCCCAAAATGGACCGACGGAGCCCAAAACGTATCAAAGTAGCCCAAAATGGACCACAGTACCCCACAATAGATCCACAGTAGCCCCAAAGCAGACCAAAGTAGCCAAAACGGATCGAAGTAGCCCAAAACGGACCACACTAGCCCAAAACAGGAAAAAGTAGCCAAAACGGACCACAGTAGCCCAAAATAGATCCACAGTAGCCCCAAAACAGACCAAAGTAGCCCAAAACAGATCACAGTAGCCCAAAACAGGAAAAGGTAGCCCAAAATGGACCACAGTAGTCCAAAATAAATCCACAGTAGCCCCAAAACAGACCAAAGTAGCCCAAAACGGATCGAAGTAGCCCAAAACAGACCACACTAGCCCAAAACAGGAAAAAGTAGCCCAAAACGGACCATCGTAGCCCAAAATAGATCCACAGTAAACCCAAAACAGATCGAAGTAGCCCAAAACTGATCGAAGTAGCCCAAAACGGACCACATTAGCCCAAAACAGGAAAAAGTAGCCCAAAATGCACCGAAGGAGCCCAAAACATATCAAAGTAGCCCAAAACGGACCACAGTAGCCCAAAATAGATCCACAGTAACCCCAAAACAGACCAAAGTAGCCCAAACCGGACCACAGTAGCCCAAAACAGGAAAAAGTAGCCCAAACCGGACCACAGTAGCCCAAAACAGGAAAAAGTAGCCCAAAACGGACCACAGTAGCCCAAAACAGGAAAAAGTAGCCCAAAATGGACTGAAGTAGACCAAAACGGATCGAAGTAGCCCAAAATAAATCGACAGTAGCCCCAAAACAGACCAAAGTAGCCCAAAACGGACCACAGTAGCCCAAAATAGATCCACAGTAGCCCCAAAACAGACCAAAGTAGCCCAAAACTGATCGAAGTAGCCCAAAACAGGAAAAAGTAGCCCAAAACGGACCACAGTAGCCCAAAACGGACCAAACTAGCCCAAAACAGGAAAAAGTAGCCCAAAACGGACCACAGTAGCCCAAAATTGATCCACAGTAGCCCCAAAACAGGAAAAAGTAGCCCAAAATGGACCGAAGTAGCCCAAAACGGATCAAAGTAGCCCAAAACGGACCACAGTAGCCCAAAATAGATCCACAGTAGCCCCAAAACAGACCAAAGTAGCCCAAAACGGATCGAAGTAGCCCAAAACGGACCACACTAGCCCAAAACAGGAAAAAGTAGCCCAAAACGGATCACAGTAGCCCAAAATAGATCCACAGTAGCCCCAACATAGGAAAAAGTAGCCCAAAATGGACCGAAGTAGCCCAAAACGGATCAAAGTAGCCCAAAACGGATCACAGTAGCCCAAAATAAATCGACAGTAGCCCCAAAACAGACCAAAGTAGCCCAAAACGGACCACAGTAGCCCAAAACGGACCACAGTAGCCCAAAATAGATCCACAGTAGCACCAAAACAGACCAAAGTAGCCCAAAACGGATCACAGTAGCCCAAAACAGGAAAAAGTAGCCCAAAACGGACCACAGTAGCCCAAAACAGGAAAAAGTAGCCCAAAATGGATTGAAGTAGCCCAAAACGGACCACAGTAGCCCAAAACAGGAAAAAGTAGCCCAAAACGGACCACAGTAGCCCAAAATTGATCCACAGTAGCCCCAAAACAGACCAAAGTAGCCCAAAACGGATCGAAGTAGCCCAAAACGGACCACACTAGCCCAAAACAGGAAAAAGTAGCCCAAACTGGATTGAAGTAGCCCAACACAGGAAAAAGTAGCCCAAAATGGGGCGAAGTAGCCCATAACGGATCAAAGTAGCCCAAAACGGACCACAGTAGCCCAAAACGGACCACAGTAGCCCAAAATAGATCCACAGTAGCCACAAAACAGGAAAAAGTAGCCCAAAATGGATCAAAATAGCCCAAAACGGACCGCCGTAGCCCAAAATAGATCCACAGTAGCCCCAAAACAGACCAAAGTAGCCCAAAACGGATCACAGTAGCCCACAATAAATCCTCAGTAGCCCCAAAACAGGAAAAAGTAGCCCAAAACGGACCATAGTAGCCCAATATAAATCGACAGTAGCCCCAAAACAGACCAAAGTAGCCCAAAACAGATCAAAGTAGCTCAAAACGGACCACAGTAGCCCAAAATAGATCCACAGTAGCACCAAAACAGACCAAACTAGCCCAAAACAGGAAAAAGTAGCCCAAAACGGATCACAGTAGCCCGAAACAGGAAAAAGTAGCCCAAAACGGACCACAGTAGCCCAAAATAAATCGACAGTAGCCGCAAAACGGACCAAAGTAACCCAAAACAGGAAAAATTAGCCCAAAACGGACCACAGTAGCCCAAAATAGATCCACAGTAGCCCCAAAACAGACCAAAGTAGCCCAAAACGGACCACAGTAGCCCAAAACGGACCACAGTAGCCCAAAATAGATCCACAGTAGCCCCAAAACATACCAAAGTAGCCCACAACGGATCACAGTAGCCCAAAACAGGAAAAAGTAGCCCAAAACGGACCACAGTAGCCCAAAATAAATCGATAGTAGCCCAAAACAGACCAAAGTAGCCCAAAACGGACAACAGTAGCCCAAAACGGACCACAGTAGCACAAAATAGATCCACAGTAGCCCCAAAACATACCAAAGTAGCCCACAACGGATCACAGTAGCCCAAAACAGGAAAAAGTAGCCCAAAACGGACCACAGTAGCCCAAAATAAATCGATAGTAGCCCCAAAACAGACCAAAGTAGCCCAAAACGGATCACAGTAGCCCAAAACAGGAAAAAGTAGCCCAAAATGGATTGAAGTAGCCCAAAACGGACCACAGTAGCCCATAACGGACCACAGTAGCCCAAAATTGATCCACAGTAGCCCCAAAACAGACCAAAGTAGCCCAAAACGGATCGAAGTAGCCCAAAACGGACCACACTAGCCCAAAACAGGAAACAGTAGCCCAAAACGGACCACAGTAGCCCAAAATAGATCCTCAGTAGCCCCAACACAGGAAAAGGTAGCCCAAAATGGACCGAAGTAGCCCAAAACGGATCAAAGTAGCCCAAAACGGACCACAGTAGCCCAAAATAGATCCACAGTAGCACCAAAACAGACCAAAGTAGCCCAAAACGGATCACAGTAGCCCAAAACAGACCAAAGTAGACCAAAACGGACCACTTTAGCACAAAACAGGAAAAAGTAGCCCAAAATGGATTGAAGTAGCCCAAAACGGACCACAGTAGCCCATAACGGACCACAGTAGCCCAAAATTGATCCACAGTAGCCCCAAAACAGACCAAAGTAGCCCAAAACGGATCGAAGTAGCCCAAAACGGACCACACTAGCCCAAAACAGGAAAAAGTAGCCCAAAACGGACCACAGTAGCCCAAAATAGATCCTCAGTAGCCCCAACACAGGAAAAGGTAGCCCAAAATGGACCGAAGTAGCCCAAAACGGATCAAAGTAGCCCAAAACGGACCACAGTAGCCCAAAATAGATCCACAGTAGCACCAAAACAGACCAAAGTAGCCCAAAACGGATCACAGTAGCCCAAAACAGGAAAAAGTAGCCCAAAACGGACCACTTTAGCACAAAACAGGAAAAAGTACCCCAAAATGGATTGAAGTAGCCCAAAACGGACCACAGTAGCCCAAAACGGACCAAACTAGCCCAAAACGGATCACAGTAGCCCAAAACAGACCAAAGTAGCCCAAAACGGACCGCAGTAGCCCAACACAGGAAAAAGTAGCCCAAAATGGACCGAAGTAGCCCAAAACGGATCAAAGTAGCCCAAAACGGACCACAGTAGCCCAAAATAGATCCACAGCAGCCCCAAAACAGACCAAAGTAGCCCAAAACGGATTACAGTAGCCCAAAACAGAAAAAAATTAGCCCAAAACGGACCACAGTAGCCCAAAATAGATCCACAGTAGCACCCAAACAGACCAAAGTAGCCCAAAACGGACCACAGTAGCCCAAAATAAATCGACAGTAGCCGCAAAACAGACAAAAGTAGCCCAAAACGAATCACAGTAGCCCAACACAGGAAAAAGTAGCCCAAAATGGACCGAAGTAGCCCAAAACGGATCAAAGTAGCCCAAAACGGACCACAGTAGCCCAAAATGGAACACAGTAGACAAAATAGATCCACAGTAGCCCCAAAACAGACCAAAGTAGCCCAAAACGGATCGAAGTAGCCCAAAACAGACCACACTAGCCCAAAACAGAAGAAAGTAGCCCAAAATGGATTGAAGTAGCCCAAAACGGACCACAGTAGCCCAAAATAGATCCACAGTAGCACCAAAACAGACCAAACTAGCCCAAAACAGGAAAAAGTAGCCCAAAACGGATCGCAGTAGCCCCAGGAAAAAGTAGCCCAAAACGGACCACAGTAGCCCAAAATAAATCGACAGTAGCCGCAAAACAGACAAAAGTAGCCCAAAACGGATCACGGTAGCCCAAAACAGGAAAAAGTAGCCCAAAACGGACCACAGTAGCCCAAAATAAATCGACAGTAGCCGCAAAACAGACAAAAGTAGCCCAAAACGGACCACAGTAGCCCAAAATAGATCCACAGTAGCCCCAAAACAGACCAAAGTAGCCCAAAATGGATCACAGTAGCCTAAAACAGACCACAGTAGCCCAAAACGGACCACAGTAGCCCAAAATAGATCCACAGTAGCACCCAAACAGACCAAAGTAGCCGAAAACGGATCGAAGTTGCACAAAACGGACCACACTAGCCCAAAACAGGAAAAAGTAGCCCAACACGGACCGCAGTAGCCCATCACAGGAAAAAGTAGCCCAAAATGGACCGAAGTAGCCCAAAACGGATCAAAGTAGTCCAAAACGGACCACAGTAGCCCAAAATAGATCTACAGACCAAAGTAGCCCAAAACGGATCAAAGTAGCCCAAAACGGACCACAGTAGCCCAAAATAGATCCACAGTAGCCCCAAAACAGACCAAAGTAGCCCAAAACGGATCACAGTAGCCCAAAACAGGAAAAAGTAGCCCAAAACGGACCACACGAGCCCAAAACAGGAAAAAGTAGCCCAAAATGGATTGAAGTAGCCCAAAACGGACCACACTAGCCCAAAACAGGAAAAAGTAGCCCAAAACGGACCACAGTAGCCCAAAATAGATCCACAGTAGCCCCAACACAGGAAAAAGTAGCCCAAAACGGATCGAAGTAGCCCAAAACGGATCAAAGTAGCCCAAAACGGACCACAGTAGCCCAAAACGGAACACAGTAGACAAAATAGATCCACAGTAGCCCCAAAACAGACCAAAGTAGCCCAAAACGGATCGAAGTAGCCCAAAACGGACCACACTAGCCCAAAACAGAAGAAAGTAGCCCAAAATGGATTGAAGTAGCCCAAAACGGACCACAGTAGCCCAAAATAGATCCACAGTAGCTCCAAAACAGACCAAACTAGCCCAAAACAGGAAAAAGTAGCCCAAAATGGACCGCAGTAGTCCAACACAGGAAAAAGTAGCCCAAAATAGGGCGAAGTAGCCCAAAACGGATCAAGGTAGCCCAAAACGGACCACAGTAGGCCAAAATAGATCCACAGTAGCCCCAAAACAGACCAAAGAAGCCCACAACAGATCACAGTAGCCCAAAACAGGAAAAAGTAGCCCAAAACGGACCACAGTAGCCCAAAATAAATCGACAGTAGCCCCAAAACAGACCAAAGTAGCCCAAAATGGACCACAGTAGCCCAAAATAGATCCACAGTAGCCCCAAAACATACCAAAGTAGCCCACAACGGATCACAGTAGCCCAAAACAGGAAAAAGTAGCCCAAAACGGACCACAGTAGCCCAAAACGGACCACAGTAGCCCAAAATAGATCCACAGTAGCCCCAAAACAGACCAAAGTAGCCCACAACGGATCACAGTAGCCCAACACAGGAAAAAGTAGCCCAAAACGGACCACAGTAGCCCAAAACGGACCACAGTAGCCCAAAATAGATCCACAGTCGCCCCAAAACAGACCAAAGTAGCCCAAAACAGGAAAAATTAGCCCAAAACGGACCACAGTAGCCCAAAATAGATCCACAGTAGCACCCAAACAGACCAAAGTAGCACAAAACGGATCGAAGTAGCCCAAAACGGACCACAGTAGCACAAAATAGATCCACAGTAGCCCCAAAACAGACCACAGTAGCCCAAAATAGATCCACAGTAGCCCCAAAACAGACCAAAGTAGCCCACAACGGATCACAGTAGCCCAAAACAGGAAAAAGTAGCCCAAAACGGACCACAGTAGCCCAAAATAAATCGACAGTATCCCCAAAACAGACCAAAGTAGCCCAAAACGGACCACAGTAGCCCAAAACGGACCACAGTAGCACGAAATAGATCCACAGTAGCCCCAAAACAGACCAAAGTAGCCCAAAACGGATCGAAGTAGCCCAAAACGGACCACACTAGCCCAAAACAGGAAAAGTAGCCCAAAACGGACCGCAGTAGCCCAAAGTAGATCCACAGTAGAACCCAAACAGACCAAAGTAGCCCAAAACGGATCGAAGTTGCCCAAAACGGACCACACTAGCCCAAAACAGCAAAAAGTAGCCCAAAACGGACCGCAGTAGCCCAACACTGGAAAAAGTAGCCCAAAATGGGGCGAAGTAGCCCAAAACGGATCAAGGTAGCCCAAAACGGACCACAGTAGCCCAAAACGGACCACAGTAGCCCAAAATAGATCCACAGTAGCGCCAAAACATACCAAAGTAGCCCACAACGGATCACAGTAGCCCAAAACAGGAAAAAGTAGCCCAAAACGGACCACAGTAGCCCAAAATAAATCGACAGTAGACCCAAAACAGACCAAAGTAGCCCAAAACGGACCACAGTAGCCCAAAACGGACCACAGTAGCCCAAAATAGATCCACAGTAGCCCAAAACATACCAAGTAGCCCAACGGATCACAGTAGCCCAAAACAGGAAAAAGTAGCCCAAAACAGACCACAGTAGCCCAAAATAAATCGACAGTAGACCCAAAACAGACCAAAGTAGCCCAAAACGGACCACAGTAGCCCAAAACGGATCACAGTTGCCCAAAACAGGAAAAAGTAGCCCAAAACGGACCACACGAGCCCAAAACAGGAAAAAGTAGCCCAAAATGGATTGAAGTAGCCCAAAACGGACCACAGTAGCCCAAAACAGGAAAAAGTAGCCCAAAACGGACCACAGTAGCCCAAAATTGATCCACAGTAGCCCCAAAACAGACCAAAGTAGCCCAAAACGGACCAAATTAGCCCACAACGGACCGACGTAGCCCAAAATAGATCCACTGTAGCCCCAAAATAGGCCATAGTAGCCCAAAACTGATCGAAGTAATCCAAAACGGACCACACTAGCCCAAAACATGAAAAAGTAGCCCAAAATGGACCGAAGGAGCCCAAAACGTATCAAAGTAGCCCAAAACGGACCACAGTAGCCCAAAATAGATCCACAGTAAACCCAAAACAGACCAAAGTAGCCCAAAACAGATCACAGTAGCCCAAAACAGGAAAAAGTAGCCCAAAATGGACCACAGTAGTCCAAAATAAATCCACAGTAGCCCCAAAACAGACCAAAGTAGCCCAAAACGGATCGAAGTAGCCCAAAACGGACCACACTAGCCCAAAACAGGAAAAAGTAGCCCAAAACGGACCATCGTAGCCCAAAATAGATCCACAGTAAACCCAAAACAGACCAAAGTAGCCCAAAACGGATCGAAGTAGCCCAAAACGGACCACACTAGCCCAAAACAGGCAAAAGTAGCCCAAAATGGACTGAAGTAGACCAAAACGGATCGAAGTAGCCCAAAATAAATCGACAGTAGCCCCAAAACAGACCAAAGTAGACCAAAACGGACCACAGTAGCCCAAAAAAGATCCACAGTAGCCCCAAAACAGACCAAAGTAGCCCAAAACGGACCAAACTAGCCCAAAACAGGAAAAAATAGCCCAAAACGGACCACAGTAGGCCAAAATTGATCCACAGTAGCCCTAAAACAGACCAAAGTAGCCCAAAACGGATCGAAGTAGCCCAAAACGGACCACACTAGCCCAAAACAGGAAAAAGTAGCCCAAAACGGACCACAGTAGCCCAAAATAGATCCACAGTAGCCCCAACATAGGAAAAAGTAGCCCAAAATGGACCGAAGTAGCCCAAAACGGATCAAAGTAGCCCAAAACGGACCACAGTAGCCCAAAATAGATCCACAGTAGCCCCAAAACAGACCAAAGTAACCCAAAACAGGAAAAATTAGCCCAAAACGGACCACAGTAGCCCAAAATAGATCTACAGACCAAAGTAGCCCAAAACGGATCAAAGTAGCCCAAAACGGACCACAGTAGCCCAAAATAGATCCACAGTAGCCCCAAAACAGACCAAAGTAGCCCAAAACGGATTACAGTAGCCCAAAACAGGAAAAATTAGCCCAAAATGGACCACAGTAGCCCAAAATAGATCCACAGTAGCACCCAAACAGACCAAAGTAGCCCAAAATGGATCGAAGTTGCCCAAAACGGACCACACTAGCCCAAAACAGGAAAACGTACCCCAAAACGGACCGCAGTAGCCCAACACAGGAAAAAGTAGCCCAAAATGGGGCGAAGTAGCCCAAAACGGATCAAAGTAGCCCAAAACGGACCACAGTAGCCCAAAACGGACCACAGTAGCCCAAAACGGACCACAGTATCCCAAAATAGATCCACAGTAGCCACAAAACAGACCAAAGTAGCCCAAAACGGATTACAGTAGCCCAAAACAGAAAAAAAATAGCCCAAAACGGACCACAGTAGCCCAAAATAGATCCACAGTAGCCCCAAAACAGACCAAAGTAGCTCAAAACAGGAAAAATTAGCCCAAAACGGACCACAGTAGCCCAAAATAGATCCACAGTAGCACCCAAACAGACCAAAGTAGCCCAAAACGGATCGAAGTAGCCCAAAACGGACCACAGTAGCACAAAATAGATCCACAGTAGCCCCAAAACAGACCGAAGTAGCCCAAAACAGACCAAAGTAGCCCAAAACGGATCGAAGTAGCCCAAAACGGACCACACTAACCCAAAACAGAAGAAAGTAGCCCAAAATGGATTGAAGTAGCCCAAAACGGACCACAGTAGCCCAAAATAGATCCACAGTAGCACCAAAACAGACCAAACTAGCCCAAAACAGGAAAAAGTAGCCCAAAACGGACCACAGTAGCCCAAAATAAATCGACAGTAGCCGCAAAACAGACAAAAGTAGCCCAAAACGGATCACGGTAGCCCAAAACAGGAAAAAGTAGCCCAAAACGGACCACAGTAGCCCAAAATAAATCGACAGTCGCCGCAAAACAGACAAAAGTAGCCCAAAACGGACCACAGTAGCCCAAAATAAATCGACAGTAGCCGCAAAACAGACCAAAGTAACCCAAAACAGGAAAAATTAGCCCAAAACGGACCACAGTATCCCAACACAGGAAAAAGTAGCCCACAACGGATCACAGTAGCCCAAAATAGATCCACAGTAGCCCCAAAACAGACCACAGTAGCCCAAAATAAATCGACAGTAGCCACAAAACAGACAAAAGTAGCCCAAAACGGATCACGGTAGCCCGAAACAGGAAAAAGTAGCCCAAAACGGACCACAGTAGCCCAAAATAGATCCACAGTAAACCCAAAACAGATCGAAGTAGCCCAAAACTGATCGAAGTAGCCCAAAACGGACCACACCAGCCCAAAACAGGAAAAAGTAGCCCAAAACGGACCACATTAGCCCAAAATAAATCCACAGTAGCCCCAAAACAGACCAAAGTAGCCCAAAACGGATCGAAGTAGCCCAAAACGGACCACACTAGCCCAAAACAGGAAAAAGTAGCCCAAAACGGACCACAGTAGCCCAAAATAGATCCACAGTAGTCCCAAAACAGACCAAAGTAGCCCAAAACGGACCACATTAGCCCAAAATAAATCCACAGTCGCCCCAAACCAGACCAAAGTAGCCCAAAACGGATCAAGGTAGCCCAAAACGGACCACAGTAGCCCAAAACGGACCACAGTAGCCCCAAAACAGACCAAAGTAGCCCACAACGGATCACACTAGCCCAAAACAGGAAAAAGTAGCCCAAAACGGACCACAGTAGCCCAAAATAAATCGACAGTAGCCCCAAAACAGACCAAAGTAGCCCAAAACGGACCACAGTAGCCCAAAACGGACCACAGTAGCACAAAATAGATCGACAGTAGCCCCAAAACAGGAAAAAGTAGCCCAAAACGGATCACAGTAGCCCAAAACAGGAAAAACTAGCCCAAAACGGACCACAGTAGCCCAAAACAGGAAAAAGTAGCCCAAAACGGACCACAGTAGCCCAAAACAGGAAAAAGTAGCCCAAAATGGACTGAAGTAGCCAAAAACGGATCGAAGCAGCCCAAAACGGACCATACTAGCCCAAAACAGGAAAAAGTAGCCCAAAATGGACTGAAGTAGACCAAAACGGATCGAAGTAGCCCAAAATAAATCGACAGTAGCCCCAAAACAGACCAAAGTAGCCCAAAACGGACCACAGTAGCCCAAAATAGATCCACAGTAGCCCAAAACAGACCAAAGTAGCCCAAAACTGATCGAAGTAGCCCAAAACAGGAAAAAGTAGCCCAAAACGGACCACAGTAGCCCAAAACGGACCAAACTAGCCCAAAACAGGAAAAAGTAGCCCAAAACGGACCACAGTAGCCCAAAATTGATCCACAGTAGCCCCAAAACAGACCAAAGTAGCCCAAAACGGATCGAAGTAGCCCAAAACGGACCACACTAGCCCAAAACAGGAAAAAGTAGCCCAAAACGGACCACAGTAGCCCAAAATAGATCCACAGTAGCCCCAACATAGGAAAAAGTAGCCCAAAATGGACCGAAGTAGCCCAAAACGGATCAAAGTAGCCCAAAACGGACCACAGTAGCCCAAAATAGATCCACAGTAGCCCAAAACAGACCAAAGTAGCCCACAACGGATCACAGTAGCCCAAAACAGGAAAAATTAGCCCAAAACGGACCACAGTAGCCCAAAACGGATCAAAATAGCCCAAAACGGACCACAGTAGCCCAAAATAGATCCACAGTAGCCCCAAAACAGAGCAAAGTAACCCAAAACAGGACAAATTAGCCCAAAACGGACCACAGTAGCCCAAAATAGATCCACAGACCAAAGTAGCCCAAAACGGATCGAAGTTGCCCAAAACGGACCACACTAGCCCAAAACAGGAAAACGTAGCCAAAAAGGAACGCAGTAGCCCAACACAGGAAAAAGTAGCCCAAAATGGGGCGAAGTAGCCCAAAACGGATCAAGGTAGCCCAAAACGGACCACAGTAGCCCAAAACGGACCACAGTAGCCCAAAATAGATCCACAGTAGCCCCAAAACAGACCAAAGTAGCCCACAACGGATCACAGAAGCCCAAAACAAGAAAAAGTAGCCCAAAACGGACCACAGTAGCCCAAAATAAATCGACAGTAGCCCCAAAACAGACCAAAGTAGCCCAAAACGGACCACAGTAGCCCAAAACGGACCACAATAGCACGAAATAGATCCACAGTAGCCCAAAACAGACCAAAGTAGCCCAAAACGGATCACAGTAGCCCAAAACAGGAAAAAGTAGCCCAAAACGGACCACACGAGCCCAAAACAGGAAAAAGTAGCCCAAAACGGACCACAGTAGCCCAAAATAAATCGACAGTAGCCCCAAAACAGACCAATGTAGCTCAAAACGGACCACAGTAGCCCAAAACGGACCACAATAGCACGAAATAGATCCACAGTAGCCCCAAAACAGACCAAAGTAGCCCAAAACGGATCACAGTAGCCCAAAACAGGAAAAAGTAGCCCAAAACGGACCACACGAGCCCAAAACAGGAAAAAGTAGCCCAAAACGGACCACAGTAGCCCAAAATAAATCGACAGTAGCCCCAAAACAGACCAAAGTAGCCCAAAACGGACCACAGTAGCCCAAAACGGACCACAATAGCACGAAATAGATCCACAGTAGCCCCAAAACAGACCAAAGTAGCCCAAAACGGATCACAGTAGCCCAAAACAGGAAAAAGTAGCCCAAAACGGACCACACGAGCCCAAAACAGGAAAAAGTAGCCCAAAATGGATTGAAGTAGCCCAAAACGGACCACAGTAGCCCAAAACAGGAAAAAGTAGCCCAAAACGGACCACAGTAGCCCAAAATTGATCCACAGTCGCCCCAAAACAGACCAAAGTAGCCCAAAACGGATCGAAGTAGCCCAAAACGGACCACACTAGCCCAAAACAGGAAAAGTAGCCCAAAACGGACCGCAGTAGCCCAAAGAAGATCCACAGTAGCACCCAAACAGACCAAAGTAGCCCAAAACGGATCGAAGTTGCCCAAAACGGACCACACTAGCCCAAAACAGGAAAAAGTAGCCCAAAACGGACCGCAGTAGCCCAACACAGGAAAAAGTAGCCCAAAATGGGGCGAAGAATACCAAAACGGATCAAGGTAGCCCAAAACGGACCACAGTAGCCCAAAACGGACCACAGTAGCCCAAAATAGATCCACAGTAGCCCCAAAACATACCAAAGTAGCCCACAACGGATCACAGTAGCCCAAAACAGGAAAAAGTAGCCCAAAACGGACCACAGTAGCCCAAAATAAATCGACAGTAGACCCAAAACAGACCAAAGTAGCCCAAAACGGACCACAGTAGCCCAAAACGGATCACAGTAGCCCAAAACAGGAACAAGTAGCCCAAAACGGACCACACGAGCCCAAAACAGGAAAAAGTAGCCCAAAATGGATTGAAGTAGCCCAAAACGGACCACAGTAGCACAAAACAGGAAAAAGTAGCCCAAAACGGACCAAAGTAGCCCAAAATTGATCCACAGTAGCCCCAAAACAGACCAAAGTAGCCCAAAACGGACCAAATTAGCCCACAACGGACCGACGTAGCCCAAAATAGATCCACTGTAGCCCCAAAATAGGCCATAGTAGCCCAAAACTGATCGAAGTAACCCAAAACGGACCACACTAGCCCAAAACATGAAAAAGTAGCCCAAAATGGACCGAAGTAGCCCAAAACGGATCAAAGTAGCCCAAAATGGACCACTGTAGCCCAAAATAGATCCACAGTAAACCCAAAACAGACCAAAGTAGCCCAAAACAGATCACAGTAGCCCAAAACAGGAAAAAGTAGCCCAAAATGGACCACAGTAGTCCAAAATAAATCCACAGTAGCCCCAAAACAGACCAAAGTAGCCCAAAACGGACCACACTAGCCCAAAACAGGAAAAAGTAGCCCAAAACGGACCATCGTAGCCCAAAATAGATCCACAGTAAACCCAAAACAGACCAAAGTAGCCCAAAACGGATCGAAGTAGCCCAAAACGGACCACACTAGCCCAAAACAGGCAAAAGTAGCCCAAAATGGACTGAAGTAGACCAAAACGGATCGAAGTAGCCCAAAATAAATCGACAGTAGCCCCAAAACAGACCAAAGTAGACCAAAACGGACCACAGTAGCCCAAAATAGATCCACAGTAGCCCCAACATAGGAAAAAGTAGCCCAAAATAGGGCGAAGTAGCCCAAAACGGATCAAAGTAGCCCAAAACGGACCACAGTAGCCCAAAATAGATCCACAGTAGCCCCAAAACAGACCAAAGTAGCCCAAAACGGATCAAAGTAGCCCAAAACGGACCGACGTAGCCCAAAATAGATCCACAGTAGCCCCAAAACAGACCAAAGTAGCCCAAAACGGACCACATTAGCCCAAAATAAATCCACAGTCGCCCCAAAACAGACCAAAGTAGCCCAAAACGGATCGAAGTAGCCCAAAACAGACCACACTAGGCCAAAACAGGAAAAAGTAGCCCAAAATGGACTGAAGTAGACCAAAACGGATCGAAGTAGCCCAAAATAAATCGGCAGTAGCCCCAAAACAAACCAAAGTAGCCCAAAACGGATCAAAGTAGCCCAAAACGGACCGACGTAGCCCAAAATAAATCCAGAGTAGCCCCAAAACAGACCAAAGTAGCCCAAAACGCATCAAAGTAACCCAAAACGGACCACAGTTTCCCATAACAGGACAAAGTACCCCAAAACAGACCACATTAGCCCAAAAAAAATCCACAGTAGCCCCAAAACAGACCAAAGTAGCCCAAAACGGATCACAGTAGCCCAAAACAGGAAAAAGTAGCCCAAAACGGACCACAGTAGCCCAAAATAGATCCACAGTAGCACCAAAACAGACCAAAGTAGCCCAAAACGGATCGAAGTTGCCCAAAACGGACCACACTAGCCCAAAACAGGAAAAAGTAGCCCAAAACGGACCGCAGTAGCCCAACACAGGAAAAAGTAGCCCAAAATAGGGCGAAGTAGCCCAAAACGGATCAAGGTAGCCCAAAACGGACCACAGTAGCCCAAAACGGACCACAGTAGCCCAAAATAGATCCACAGTAGCCCAAAACATACCAAAGTAGCCCACAACGGATCACAGTAGCCCAAAACAGGAAAAAGTAGCCCAAAACGGACCACAGTAGCCCAAAATAAATCGATAGTAGCCCCAAAACAGACCAAAGTAGCCCAAAACGGACAACAGTAGCCCAAAACGGACCACAGTAGCACAAAATAGATCCACAGTAGCCCCAAAACATACCAAAGTAGCCCACAACGGATCACAGTAGCCCAAAACAGGAAAAAGTAGCCCAAAACGGACCACAGTAGCCCAAAATAAATCGATAGTAGCCCCAAAACAGACCAAAGTAGCCCAAAACGGATCACAGTAGCCCAAAACTGGAAAAAGTAGCCCAAAACGGACCACAGTAGCCCAAAATAGATCCACAGTAGCCCCAACATAGGAAAAAGTAGCCCAAAATGGACCGAAGTAGCCCAAAACGGATCAAAGTAGCCCAAAACGGACCACAGTGGCCCAAAATAGATCCACAGTAGCCCCAAAACAGACCAAAGTAGCCCAAAACGGATTACAGTAGCCCAAAACAGGAAAAATTAGCCCAAAACGGACCACAGTAGCCCAAAATAGATCCACAGTAGCACCCAAACAGACCAAAGTAGCCCAAAACGGATCGAAGTTGCCCAAAACGGACCACACTAGCCCAAAAAGGGAAAATGTAGCCCAAAACGGACCGCAGTAGCCCAACACAGGAAAAAGTAACCCGAAATGGGGCGAAGTAGCCCAAAACGGATCAAGGTAGCCCAAAACAGACCACAGTAGCCCAAAACGGACCACAGTAGCCCAAAATAGATCCACAGTAGCCCCAAAACAGACCAAAGTAGCCCACAACGGATCACAGTAGCGCAAAACAGGAAAAAGTAGCCCAAAACGGACCACAGTAGCCCAAAATGGACCACAGTAGCCCAAAATAGATCCACAGTAGCCCCAAAACAGACCAAAGTAGCCCAAAACGGATTGAAGTAGCCCAAAACGGACCACACTAGCCCAAAACAGGAAAAAGTAGCCCAAAACGGACCACAGTAGCCCAAAATAGATCCAAAGTAGCCCCAACACAGGAAAAAGTAGCCCAAAATGGACCGAAGTAGCCCAAAACGGATCAAAGTAGCCCAAAACGGACCACAGTAGCCCAAAATAGATCCACAGTAGCACCCAAACAGACCAAAGTAGCCCAAAACGGATCGAAGTTGCCCAAAACGGACCACACTAGCCCAAAACAGGCCAAAACGACCGCAGTAGCCCAACACAGGAAAAAGTAGCCCAAAATGGGGCGAAGTAGCCCAAAACGGATCAAAGTAGCCCAAAACGGACCACAGTAGCCAAAAACGGACCACAGTAGCCCAAAATAGATCCACAGTAGCCCCAAAACAGACCAAAGTAGCCCAAAACGGATTACAGTAGCCCAAAACAGAAAAAAATTAGCCCAAAACGAACCACAGTAGCCCAAAATAGATCCACAGTAGCCCCAAAACAGGAAAAAGTAGCCCAAAACAGGAAAAATTAGCCCAAAACGGACCACAGTAGCCCAAAATAGATCCACAGTAGCACCCAAACAGACCAAAGTAGCCCAAAACGGATCGAAGTAGCCCAAAACGGACCACAGTAGCACAAAATAGATCCACAGTAGCCCCAAAACAGACCAAAGTAGCCCAAAACGGATCACAGTAGCCCAAAACAGACCAAAGTAGCCCAAAACGGACCGCAGTAGCCCAACACAGGAAAAAGTAGCCCAAAATGGACCGAAGTAGCCCAAAACGGATCAAAGTAGCCCAAAACGGACCACAGTAGCCCAAAATAGATCCACAGCAGCCCCAAAACAGACCAAAGTAGCCCAAAACGGATTACAGTAGCCCAAAACAGAAAAAAAATTAGCCCAAAACGGACCACAGTAGCCCAAAATAGATCCACAGTAGCACCAAAACAGACCAAAGTAGCCCAAAACGGATCACAGTAGCCCAAAACAGGAAAAAGTAGCCCAAAATGGATTGAAGTAGCCCAAAACGGACCACAGTAGCCCAAAACAGGAAAAAGTAGCCCAAAACGGACCACAGTAGCCCAAAATTGATCCACAGTCGCCCCAAAACAGACCAAAGTAGCCCAAAACGGATCGAAGTAGCCCAAAACGGACCACACTAGCCCAAAACAGGAAAAAGTAGCCCAAAACGGATCACAGTAGCCCAAAATAGATCCACAGTAGCCCAAATAGGAAAAAGTAGCCCAAAATGGACCGAAGTAGCCCAAAACGGATCAAAGTAGCCCAAAACGGACCACAGTAGCCCAAAATAAATCGACAGTAGCCCCAAAACAGACCAAAGTAGCCCAAAACGGACCACAGTAGCCCAAAATAGATCCACAGTAGCACCAAAACAGAGTAGCCCAAAACGGACCACAGTAGCCCAAAACAGGAAAAAGTAGCCCAAAATGGATTGAAGTAGCCCAAAACGGACCACAGTAGCCCAAAATTGATCCACAGTAGCCCCAAAACAGACCAAAGTAGCCCAAAACGGATCGAAGTAGCCCAAAACGGACCACAGTAGCCCAAAACGGACCACAGTAGCCCAAAATAGATCCACAGTAGCACCAAAACAGACCAAAGTAGCCCAAAACGGATCACAGTAGCCCAAAATAGATCCACAGTAGCCCCAACATAGGAAAAAATAGCCCAAAATGGACCGAAGTAGCCCAAAACGGATCAAAGTAGCCCAAAACGGACCACAGTAGCCCAAAATAGATCCACAGTAGCCCCAAAACAGACCAAAGTAGCCCAAAACGGATCACAGTAGCCCAAAACAGGAAAAAGTAGCCCAAAACGGACCACAGTAGCCCAAAACGGATCAAAGTACCCAAAACGGACCACAGTAGCCCAAAATAGATCCACAGTAGCCCCAAAACAGACCAAAGTAGCCCAAAACGGATCGAAGTAGCTCAAAACGGACCACACTAGCCCAAAACAGGAAAAAATAGCCCAAAACGGATCACAGTAGCCCAAAATAGATCCACAGTAGCCCCAACATAGGAAAAAGTAGCCCAAAATGGACCGAAGTAGCCCAAAACGGATCAAAGTAGCCCAAAACGGACCACAGTAGCCCAAAATAAATCGACAGTAGCCCCAAAACAGACCAAAGTAGCCCAAAACGGACCACAGTAGCCCAAAATAGATCCACAGTAGCACCAAAACAGACCAAAGTAGCCCAAAACGGACCACAGTAGCCCAAAATAGGAAAAAGTAGCCCAAAATGGATTGAAGTAGCCCAAAACGGACCACAGTAGCCCAAAATTGATCCACAGTAGCCCCAAAACAGACCAAAGTAGCCCAAAACGGATCGAAGTAGCCCAAAACGGACCACAGTAGCCCAAAACGGACCACAGTAGCCCAAAATAGATCCACAGTAGCACCAAAACAGACCAAAGTAGCCCAAAACGGATCACAGTAGCCCAAAACAGGAAAAAGTAGCCCAAAACGGACCACAGTAGCCCAAAACAGGAAAAAGTAGCCCAAAATGGATTGAAGTAGCCCAAAACGGACCACAGTAGCCCAAAACGGACCACAGTAGCCCAAAACAGGAAAAAGTAGCCCAAAACGGACCACAGTAGCCCAAAATTGATCCACAGTAGCCCCAAAACAGACCAAAGTAGCCCAAAACGGATCGAAGTAGCCCAAAACGGACCACACTAGCCCAAAACAGGAAAAAGTAGCCCAAAACGGATCACAGTAGCCCAAAATAGATCCACAGTAGCCCCAACATAGGAAAAAGTAGCCCAAAATGGAACGAAGTAGCCCAAAACGGATCAAAGTAGCCCAAAACGGACCACAGTAGCCCAAAATAGATCCACAGTAGCCCCAAAACAGACCAAAGTAGCCCAAAACGGACCACAGTAGCCCAAAACGGATCAAAGTACCCAAAATGGACCACAGTAGCCCAAAATAGATCCACAGTAGCCCCAAAACAGACCAAAGTAACCCAAAACAGGACAAATTAGCCCAAAACGGACCACAGTAGCCCAAAATAGATCCACAGACCAAAGTAGCCCAAAACGGATCGAAGTTGCCCAAAACGTACCACACTAGCCCAAAACAGGAAAAAGTAGCCCAAAACGGACCGCAGTAGCCCAACACAGGAAAAAGTAGCCCAAAATGGGGCGAAGTAGCCCAAAACGGATCAAGGTAGCCCAAAACGGACCACAGTAGCCCAAAATAGATCCACAGTAGCCCCAAAACAGACCAAAGTAGCCCACAACGGATCACAGTAGCCCAAAACAGGAAAAAGTAGCCCAAAACGGACCACAGTAGCCCAAAATAAATCGACAGTATCCCCAAAACAGACCAAAGTAGCCCAAAACGGACCACAGTAGCCCAAAACGGACCACAGTAGCACAAAATAGATCCACAGTAGCCCAAAACAGACCAAAGTAGCCCAAAACGGATCACAGTAGCCCAAAACAGGAAAAAGTAGCCCAAAACGGACCACAATAGCCCAAAACAGGAAAAAGTAGCCCAAAATGGACCACAGTAGCCCAAAACAGGAAAAAGTAGCCCAAAATGGATTGAAGTACCCCAAAACGGACCACAGTAGCCCAAAACGGACCAAACTAGCCCAAAACAGGAAAAAGTAGCCCAAAACGGACCACAGTAGCCCAAAATTGATCCACAGTAGCCCCAAAACAGACCAAAGTAGCCCAAAACGGATCGAAGTAGCCCAAAACGGACCACACTAGCCCAAAACAGGAAAAAGTAGCCCAAAACTGACCACAGTAGCCCAAAATAGATCCACAGTAGCCCCAACATAGGAAAAAGTAGCCAAAATGGACCACAGTAGCCCAAAATAGATCCACAGTAGCCCCAAAACAGAGAAAAGTAGCCCACAACGGATCACAGTAGCCCAAAACAGGAAAAATTAGCCCAAAACGGACCACAGTAGCCCAAAACGGATCAAAGTAGCCCAAAACGGACCACAGTAGCCCAAAATAGATCCACAGTAGCCCCAAAACAGACCAAAGTAACCCAAAACAGGACAAATTAGCCCAAAACGGACCACAGTAGCCCAAAATAGATCCACAGACCAAAGTAGCCCAAAAGGGATCGAAGTTGCCCAAAACGGACCACAGTAGCCCAAAACAGGAAAAAGTAGCCCAAAACGGACCGCAGTAGCCCAACATAGGAAAAAGTAGCCCAAAATGGGGCGAAGTAGCCCAAAACGGATCGAGGTAGCCCAAAACGGACCACAGTAGCACAAAATAGATCCACAGTAGCCCCAAAACAGACCAAAGTAGCCCACAACGGATCACAGTAGCCCAAAACAGGAAAAAGTAGCCCAAAACGGACCACAGTAGCCCAAAATAAATCGACAGTAGCCCCAAAACAGACCAGAGTAGCCCAAAACGGACCACAGTAGCCCAAAACGGACCACAGTAGCACAAAATAGATCCACAGTAGCCCCAAAACAGACCAAAGTAGCCCAAAACGGATCACAGTAGCCCAAAACAGGAAAAAGTAGCCCAAAACGGACCACAGTAGCCCAAAACAGGACAAAACGGACCACAGTAGCCCAAAACAGGAAAAAGTAGCCAAAAACGGACCACAGTAGCCCAAAACAGGAAAAAGTAGCCCAAAATGGATTGAAGTAGCCCAAAACGGACCACAGTAGCCCAAAAAGGACCAAACTAGCCCAAAACAGGAAAAAGTAGCCCAAAACGGACCACAGTAGCCCAAAATAGATCCACAGTAGCCCCAACATAGGAAAAAGTAGCCCAAAATGGACCGAAGTAGCCCAAAACGGATCAAAGTAGCCCAAAACGGACCACAGTAGCCCAAAACAGACCAAAGTAGCCCAAAACGGATTACAGTAGCCCAAAACAGGAAAAATTAGCCCAAAACGGACCACAGTAGCCCAAAATAGATCCACAGTAGCACCAAAACAGACCAAAGTAGCCCAAAACGGATCGAAGTTGCCCAAAACGGACCACACTAGCCCAAAACAGGAAAAAGTAGCCCAAAACGGACCGCAGTAGCCCAACACAGGAAAAAATAACCCAAAATGGGGCGAAGTAGCCCAAAACGGATCAAGGTAGCCCAAAACGGACCACAGTAGCCCAAAACGGACCACAGTAGCCCAAAATAGATCCACAGTAGCCCCAAAACAGACCAAAGTAGCCCACAACAGATCACAGTAGCCCAAAACAGGAAAAAGTAGCCCAAAACGGACCACAGTAGCCCAAAATAAATCGACAGTAGCCCCAAAACAGACCAAAGTAGCCCAAAACGGATCACAGTGTTCCAAAACAGGAAAAAGTAGCCCAAAACGGACCACACGAGCCCAAAACAGGAAAAGTAGCCCATGGATTGAAGTAGCCCAAAACGGACCACACTAGCCCAAAACAGGAAAAAGTAGCCCAAAACGGACCACAGTAGCCCAAAATAGATCCACAGTAGCCCCAACACAGGAAAAAGTAGCCCAAAATGGACCGAAGTAGCCCAAAACGAATCAAAGTAGTCCAAAACGGACCACAGTAGCCCAAAATAGATCCACAGTAGCCCCAAAACAGACCAAAGTAGCCCAAAACGGATTACAGTAGCCCAAAACAGGAAAAATTAGCCCAAAACGGACCACAGTAGCCCAAAATAGATCCACAGTAGCACCCAAACAGACCAAAGTAGCCCAAAACGGATCGAAGTTGCCCAAAACGGACCACACTAGCCCAAAAAGGGAAAAAGTAGCCCAAAACGGACCGCAGTAGCCCAACACAGGAAAAAGTAGCCCAAAATGGGGCGAAGTAGCCCAAAACGGATCAAGGTAGCCCAAAACGGACCACAGTAGCACGAAATAGATCCACAGTAGCCCCGAAACAGACCAAAGTAGCCCAAAACGGATCACAGTAGCCCAAAACAGGAAAAAGTAGCCCAAAACGGACCACACGAGCCCAAAACAGGAAAAAGTAGCCCAAAACGGACCACAGTAGCCCAAAATAGATCCACAGTAGCCCCAACACAGGAAAAAGTAGCCCAAAATGGACCGAAGTAGCCCAAAACGAATCAAAGTAGCCCAAAACGGACCACAGTAGCCCAAAATAGATCCACAGTAGCCCCAAAACAGACCAAAGTAGCCCAAAACGGATTACAGTAGCCCAAAACAGAAAAAATTAGCCCAAAATGGACCGAAGTAGCCCAAAACGGATCAAAGTAGCCCAAAACGGACCACAGTAGCCCAAAAAGGGAAAAAGTAGCCCAAAACGGACCGCAGTAGCCCAACACAGGAAAAAGTAGCCCAAAATGGGGCGAAGTAGCCCAAAACGGACCACAGTAGCCCAAAATAGATCCACAGTAGCCCCAACATAGGAAAAATTAGCCCAAAATGGACCGAAGTAGCCCAAAACGGACCACAGTAGCTCAAAACGGACCACAGTAGCCCAAAATAGATCCACAGTAGCCCCAAAACAAACCAAAGTAGCCCAAAACGGATTACAGTAGCCCAAAATAGAACCACAGTAGCCCCAAAACAGACCAAAGTAGCCCAAAACGGATTAGAGTAGCCCAAAACAGGAAAAATTAGCCCATAACGGACCACAGTAGCCCAAAATAGATCCACAATAGCACCCAAACAGACCAAAGTAGCCCAAAACGGATCGAAGTAGCCCAAAACGGACCACAGTAGCACAAAATAGATCCACAGTAGCCCCAAAACAGACCAAAGTAGCCCAAAACGGATCACAGTAGCCCAAACAGACCAAAGTAGCCCAAAACGGACCGCAGTAGCCCAACACAGGAAAAAGTAGCCCAAAATGGACCGAAGTAGCCCAAAACGGATCAAAGTAGCCCAAAACGGACCACAGTAGCCCAAAACGGACCACAGTAGCCCAAAATAGATCCACAGTAGCCTCAAAAACAGACCAAAGTAGCCCAAAACGGATGTCAGTAGCCGAAAACAGAAAAAATTAGCCCAAAACGGACCACAGTAGCCCAGAATAGATCCACAGTAGCACCCAAACAGACCAAAGTAGCCCAAAACGGACCACAGTAGCCCAAAATAAATCGACAGTAGCTGCAAAACAGACAAAAGTAGCCCAAAACGGATCACAGTAGCCCAAAACAGGAAAAAGTAGCCCAAAATGGACCGAAGTAGCCCAAAACGGATCAAAGTAGCCCAAAACGGACCACAGTAGCCCAAAACGGACCACAGTCACAAAATAGATCCACAGTAGCACCTAAACAGACCAAAGTAGCCCAAAACGGATCGAAGTTGCCCAGAACGGACCACACTAGCCCAAAACAGGAAAAAGTAGCCCAAAACGGACCGCAGTAGCCCAACACAGGAAAAAGTAGCCCAAAACGGATCAAGGTAGCCCAAAACGGACCACAGTAGCCCAAAACGGACCACAGTAGCCCAAAATAGATCCACAGTAGCCCCAAAACATACCAAAGTAGCCCACAACGGATCACAGTAGCCCAAAACAGGAAAAAATAGCCCAAAACGGACCACAGTAGCCCAAAACATGAAAAAGTAGCCCAAAATGGACCGACGGAGCCCAAAACGTATCAAAGTAGCCCAAAATGGACCACAGTACCCCACAATAGATCCACAGTAGCCCCAAAGCAGACCAAAGTAGCCCAAAACGGATCGAAGTAGCCCAAAACGGACCACACTAGCCCAAAACAGGAAAAAGTAGCCCAAAACGGACCACAGTAGCCCAAAATAGATCCACAGTAGCCCCAAAACAGACCAAAGTAGCCCAAAACAGATCACAGTAGCCCAAAACAGGAAAAGGTAGCCCAAAATGGACCACAGTAGTCCAAAATAAATCCACAGTAGCCCCAAAACAGACCAAAGTAGCCCAAAACGGATCGAAGTAGCCCAAAACAGACCACACTAGCCCAAAACAGGAAAAAGTAGCCCAAAACGGACCATCGTAGCCAAAATAGATCCACAGTAAACCCAAAACAGATCGAAGTAGCCCAAAACTGATCGAAGTAGCCCAAAACGGACCACATTAGCCCAAAACAGGAAAAGTAGCCAAAATGCACCGAAGGAGCCCAAAACATATCAAAGTAGCCCAAAACGGACCACAGTAGCCCAAAATAGATCCACAGTAACCCCAAAACAGACCAAAGTAGCCCAAACGGACCACAGTAGCCCAAAACAGGAAAAAGTAGCCCAAACCGGACCACAGTAGCCCAAAACAGGAAAAAGTAGCCCAAAACGGACCACAGTAGCCCAAAACAGGAAAAAGTAGCCCAAAATGGACTGAAGTAGACCAAAACGGATCGAAGTAGCCCAAAATAAATCGACAGTAGCCCCAAAACAGACCAAAGTAGCCCAAAACGGACCACAGTAGCCCAAAATAGATCCACAGTAGCCCCAAAACAGACCAAAGTAGCCCAAAACTGATCGAAGTAGCCCAAAACAGGAAAAAGTAGCCCAAAACGGACCACAGTAGCCCAAAACGGACCAAACTAGCCCAAAACAGGAAAAAGTAGCCCAAAACGGACACAGTAGCCCAAAATTGACAGTAGCCCCAAAACAGACCAAAGTAGCCCAAAACAGACCAAAGTAGCCCAAAACGGATCACATTAGCCCAAAATAAATCCACAGTAGCCCCAAAACAGACCAAAGTAGCCCAAAACCGATCGAAGTAGCCCAAAACGGACCACACTAGCCCAAAACAGGAAAAAGTAGCCCAAAACGGACCACAGTAGCCCAAAATAGATCCACAGTAGCCCAAAAACAGACCAAAGTAGCCCAAAACGGATCAAAGTAGCCCAAAACGGACCGACGTAGCCCAAAATAGATCCACAGTAGCCCCACAACAGACCAAAGTAGCCCAGAACGGACCACATTAGCCCAAAATAAATCCACAGTCGCCCCAAACCAGACCAAAGTAGCCCAAAAGGGATCGAAGTAGCCCAAAACGGACCACACTAGGCCAAACAGGAACAGTAGCCCAAAACGGACCACAGTAGCCCAAATAGATCCAAGTAGCCCAAAAGAGACCAAAGTAGCCCAACGGATCAAAGTAGCCCAAAACGGACCGACGTAGCCCAAAATAAATCCAGAGTAGCCCCAAAACAGACCAAAGTAGCCCAAAACGGACCACAGTTTCCCATAACAGGACAAAGTACCCCAAAACAGACCACAGTAGCCCAAAAAAAAATCCACAGTAGCCCCAAAACGGATCGAAGTAGCCCAAAACGGACCACACTAGCCCAAAACAGGAAAAAGTAGCCCAAAACGGACCATCGTAGCCCAAAATAGATCCACAGTAAACCCAAAACAGATCGAAGTAGCCCAAAACTGATCGAAGTAGCCCAAAACGGACCACACTAGCCCAAAACAGGAAAAAGTAGCCCAAAATGCACCGAAGGAGCCCAAAACGTATCAAAGTAGCCCAAAACGGACCACAGTAGCCCAAAATAGATCCACAGTAACCCAAAACAGACCAAAGTAGCCCAAAACGGATCGAAGTAGCCCAAAACGGACCACACTAGCCCAAACAGGAAAAAGTAGCCCAAACGGACCACAGTAGCCCAAAATAGATCCACAGTAGCCCCAACACAGGAAAAAGTAGCCCAAAATGGACCGAAGAAGCCTAAAACGGATCAAAGTAGCCCAAAACGGACCACAGTAGCCCAAAATAGATCCACAGTAGCACCAAAACAGACCAAAGTAGCCCAAAACGGATCGAAGTTGCCCAAAACGGACCACACTAGCCCAAAACAGGAAAAAGTAGCCCAAAATGGACCGCAGTAGCCCAACACAGGAAAAAGTAGCCCAAAATGGGGCGAAGTAGCCCAAAACGGATCAAGGTAGCCCAAAACGGACCACAGTAGCCCAAAACGGACCACAGTAGCCCAAAATAGATCCACAGTAGCCCCAAAACAGACCAAAGTAGCCCACAACGGATCACAGTAGCCCAAAACAGGAAAAAGTAGCCCAAAACGGACCACAGTAGCCCAAAATAGATCCACAGTAGCACCCAAACAGACCAAAGTAGCCCAAAACGGATCGAAGTTGCCCAAAACGGACCACACTAGCCCAAAACAGGAAAAACGTAGCCCAAAACGGACCACAGTAGCCCAAAACGGACCACAATAGCACGAAATAGATCCACAGTAGCCCCAAAACAGACCAAAGTAGCCCAAAACGGATCACAGTAGCCCAAAACGGACCACACGAGCCCAAAACAGGAAAAAGTAGCCCAAAACGGACCACAGTAGCCCAAAATAGATCCACAGTAGCCCCAACACAGGAAAAAGTAGCCCAAAATGGACCGAAGTAGCCCAACGAATCAAAGTAGCCCAAAACGGACCACAGTAGCCCAAATAGATCCAGTAGCCCAAAACAGACCAAAGTAGCCCAAAACGGATTACAGTAGCCCAAAACAGGAAAAATTAGCCCAAAATGGACCGAAGTAGCCCAAAACGGATCAAAGTAGCCCTAAACGGACTACAGTAGCCCAAAACGGACCACAGTCACAAAATAGATCCACAGTAGCCCCAATACAGACCAAAGTAGCCCAAAACGGATCGAAGTAGCCCAAAACGGATCACAGTAGCCCAAAACAGGAAAAGTAGCCCAAAACGGACCACAGTAGCCCAAAGTAGATCCACAGTAGCCCCAAAACAGACCAAAGTAGCCCAAAACGGATCGAAGTTGCCCAAAACGGACCAAAGTAGCCCAAAACAGGAAAAAATAGCCCAAAACGGACCGCAGTAGCCCAACACAGGAAAAAGTAGCCCAAAATGGGGCGAAGGGTTAGGGTTAGGGGTTAGGAGTGGGGATAGGAACTCCTCTCTCCAGCCGGAGAGAGGATAGGTGCACGGTCCATCTTTAACTTCCCGACTTCCCTTCCATGTTGGCCCCCTATAGGTACCACCACCCTTAAGGTGGTGGGTTTGTCAAAAAATTAAGGCTTATAGCCTTGGTAGAGTCGGCCTTTGCGCAATATTTCGGTCTGTTTTGACCTTCATCAGGCGAACCGACTTTTAAGTGAATGAGGAGAGCCTGTCTGGGCTTCTTCGTCTCATTTTTCCCACTTTATTTTATTTGTTACTTTGTTTAGTTTTATTTGGTACTTTGCTTAGTTTTATTTGTCACTTTTCGCTTTTTTTAGTTTTAATGTTTTTTCCTCTTTTTTTAGGCTTATTTTTTGTATTTTTGTACTTTCTTCTCCCCTACCTTTCTCCCATCTACCCTGTCCCTGTCTTTCCTTCTCCCCAACTGCCTTCCTGTGTCTGCCTACCCTCTATTTATACTGTCTGTCCTGTGAAACTTTTTTTCGTCCCCTGTTTCGTTTTTCTTCGTCACTTCTTGTTCTTATATGTGTCTTCTTGACTTTCTTTCTTACTTGTTCTTGTGTATGTCTTCTTTGACTTCTTTTCTCTTGTATTATTGTTTTTCGTCCCGTTTTTCTTATATGTATTCTCTATTTGACTTTTTTTGTCCTCTTTTAAGTGTCCTTTTTGACTTTTGTTTAGGGTTAGACTAGGTTAGGTTTAGGCAAGGGGGTGGGTTAGGGTTAGGAATGAAGGGATATACACAGAGTCTCCCCCTATGCTGACCAACGACAACATAGTTGTGTGGGGAGACAGAGGCAGGGCACTGGCCGGCGCAAGTTAGGGTTAGGGTTAGGGTTAGGGTTTAGGGTTAGGGTTAGGGTTAGGGTTAGGGTTTAGGGTTAGGGGTTAGGGTTAGGGTTAGGGTTAGGGTTAGGGTTAGGGTTAGGGGTTTGGGTTAGGGTTAGGGTTAGGGTTAGGGTTAGGGTTAGGGTTAGGGTTAGGGTTAGGGTTAGGGTTAGGGTTAGGGTTAGGGTTAGGGTTAGGGGTTAGGGTTAGGGTTAGGGGTTAGGGTTAGGGTTAGGGGGGGTTAGGGTTAGGGTTAGGGTTAGGGTTAGGGTTAGGGTTAGGGTTAGGGTT
>JAMWDX010000057.1:0-20953 GCA_026686955.1 Epinephelus cyanopodus
GTAGCCCCAAAACAGACCAAAGTAGCCCAAAACGTATCACAGTAGCCCAAAACAGGAAAAAGTAGCCCAAAATGGACCACAGTAGCCCAAAATAAATCCACAGTAGCCCAAAACAGACCAAAGTAGCCCAAAATTGATCGAAGTAGCCCAAAACGGACCACACTAGCCCAAAACAGGAAAAAGTAGCCCAAAACGGACCACAGTAGCCCAAAATAGATCCACAGTAGCCCCAAAAGAGACCAAAGTAGCCCAAAACGGACTGCAGTAGCCCAAAATAGATCCACAGTAGCCCCAAAACAGACCAAAGTAGCCCACAACGGATCACAGTAGCCCAAAACAGGAAAAAGTAGCCCAAAAGGGACCACAGTAGCCCAAAATAAATCCACAGTAGCCCCAAAACAGACCAAAGTAGCCCAAAACGGACCACATTAGCCCAAAATAGATCCACAGTAGCCCAAAACAGACCAAAGTAGCCCAAAACGCATCAAACTAACCCAAAACGGACCACAGTTTCCCAAAACAGGAAAAAGTAGCCCAAAACGGACCACAGTAGCCCAAAATAGATCCACAGTAGCCCCAAAACAGACCAAAGTAGCCCAGCATTGATCGAAGTAGCCCAAAACGGACCACACTAGCCCAAAACAGGAAAAAGTAGCCCAAAACGGACCACAGTAGCCCAAAATAGATCCACAGTAGCCCCAAAACAGACCAAAGTAGCCCAAAACGGACCGCAGTAGCCCAAAATAGATCCACAGTAGCCCCAAAACAGACCAAAGTAGCCCAAAACAAAAAAGTAGCCCAAAACGGACCACAGTAGCCCAAAATAAATCCACAGTAGCCCCAAAACAGACCAAAGTAGCCCAAAACGGATCACAGTAGCCCAAAACAGGAAAAAGTAGCCCAAAACGGACCACAGTAGCCCAAAATAAATCGACAGTAGCCCCAAAACAGACCAAAGTAGCCCAAAACGGACCACATTACCCCAAAATGGACCACAGTAGCCCAAAATAGATCCACAGTAGCCCCAAAACAGACCAAAGTAGCCCAAAACGGACCACAGTAGCCCAAAATAAATCAACAGTAGCCCCAAAACAGATCAAAGTAGCCCAAAACGGATCAAAGTGGCCCAAAACGGACCACAGTTTCCCAAAACAGATCCACAGTAGCCCCAAAACAGACTAAAGTAGCCCAAAACGGATCACAGTAGCCCAAAACAGGAAAAAGTAGCCCAAAATGGACCACAGTAGCCCAAAATAAATCCACAGTAGCCCCAAAACAGACCAAAGTAGCCCAAAATTGATCGAAGTAGCCCAAAACGGACCAAACTAGCCCAAAACAGGAAAAAGTAGCCCAAAACGGACCACAATAGCCCAAAATAGATCCACAGTAAACCCAAAACAGACCAAAGTAGCCCAAAACAGATCAAAGTAGCCCAAAACGGACCACAATAGCCCAAAACGGACCGACGTAGCCCAAAATAGATCCACTGTAGCCCCAAAATAGACCATAGTAGCCCAAAACTGATCGAAGTAGCCCAAAACGGACCACACTAGCCCAAAACAGGAAAAAGTAGCCCAAAATGGACAGAAGGAGCCAAAACGGATCAAAGTAGCCCAAAACGGACCACAGTAGCCCAAAATAGATCCACAGTAGCCCCAAAACAGACCAAAGTAGCCCAAAACGGATCACAGTAGCCCAAAACAGGAAAAAGTAGCCCAAACCGGACCACAGTAGCCCAAAATAAATCAACAGTAGCCCCAAAACAGATCAAAGTAGCCCAAAACGGATCGAAGTAGTCCAAAACGGACCACACTAGCCCAAAACAGGAAAAAGTAGCCCAAAACGGACCAAAGTTGCCCAAAATAGATCCACAGTAGCCCCAACACAGGAAAAAGTAGCCCAAAATGGACCGAAGTAGCCCAAAACGGAACAAAGTAGCCCAAAACGGACCACAGTAGCCCAAAATAGATCCACAGTAGCCCCAAAACAGACCAAAGTAGCCCAAAACGGATTACAGTAGCCCAAAATAGGAAAAATTATTCCAAAACGGACCACAGTAGCCCAAAATAGATCCACAGTAGCACCCAAACAGACCAAAGTAGCCCAAAACGGATCGAAGTTGCCCAAAACGGACCACACTAGCCCAAAACAGGAAAAAGTAGCCCAAAACGGACCGCAGTAGCCCAAAACGGACCAAAGTAGCCCAAAACAGGAAAAAGTAGCCCAAAACGGACCACAGTAGCCCAAAATAAATCGACAGTAGCCCCAAAATAGACCAAAGTAGCCCAAAACGGACCACAGTAGCACAAAATAGATCGACAGTAGCCCCAAAACGGATCGAAGTAGCCCAAAACGGACCACACTAGCCCAAAACAGGAAAAAGTAGCCCAAAACGGACCACAGTAACCCAAAATAGATCCACAGTAGCCCCAATATAGGAAAAAGTAGCCCAAAATGGACCGAAGTAGCCCAAAACGGATCAAAGTAGCCCAAAACGTATCGAAGTTGCCCAAAACGGACCAAAGTAGCCCAAAACAGGAAAAAGTAGCCCAACACGGACCACAGTTGCCCAAAATTGATCCACAGTAGCCCCAAAACAGGAAAAAGTAGCCCAAAACGGACCATCGTAGCCCAAAATAGATCAACAGTAAACCCAAAACAGACCAAAGTAGCCCAAAACGGATCGAAGTAGCCCAAAACGGACCACACTATCCCAAAACAGGAAAAAGTAGCCCAAAACGGACCACAGTAGCCCAAAATAGATCCACAGTAGCCCCAACATAGGAAAAAGTAGCCCAAAACGGACCACAGTAGCCCAAAATAGATCCACAGTAGCCCCAAAACAGACCAAAGTAACCCAAAACAGGAAAAATTAGCCCAAAACGGACCACAGTAGTCCAAAATAGATCCACAGTAGCACCCAAACATACCAAAGTAGCCCAAAACGGATCGAAGTTGCCCAAAACGGACCGCAGTAGCCCAACACAGGGAAAGTAACCCAAAATGGGGCGAAGTAGCCCAAAACGGATCAAGGTAGCCCAAAACGGACCACAGTAGCCCAAAACGGACCACAGTAGCCCAAAATAGATCCACAGTAGCCCCAAAACAGACCAAAGTAGCCCACAACGGATCACAGTAGCCCAAAACAGGAAAAGTAGCCCAAAACGGACCACAGTAGCCAAATAATCGACAGTAGCCCCAAACAGACCAAAGTAGCCCAAAACGGACCACAGTAGCCCAAAACGGACCACAGTAGCACAAAACGGACCACAGTAGCCCAAAATAGATCCACAGTAGCCCCAAAACAGACAAAAGTAGCCCACAACGGATCACAGTAGCCCAAAACAGGAAAAAGTAGCCCAAAACGGACCACAGTAGCCCAAAATAGATTCACAGTAGCCCCAACACAGGAAAAAGTAGCCCAAAATGGACCGAAGTAGCCCAAAACGGATCAAAGTAGCCCAAAACGGACCACAGTAGCCCAAAATAAATCGACAGTAGCCCCAAAACAGACCAAAGTAGCCCAGAACGGACCACAGTAGCCCAAAACGGACCACAGTAGCACAAAATAGATCCACAATAGCCCCAAAACAGACCAAAGTAGCACAAAACGGATCACAGTAGCCCAAAACAGGAAAAAGTAGCCCAAAACGACCACACGAGCCCAAAACAGGAAAAAGTAGCCCAAAATGGATTGAAGTAGCCCAAAACGGACCACAGTAGCCCAAAACGGACCAAACTAGCCCAAAACAGGAAAAAGTAGCCCATAACGGACCACAGTAGCCCAAAATTGATCCACAGTAGCCCCAAAACAGATCAAAGTAGCCCAAAACGGATCAAAGTTGCCCAAAACGGACACACTAGCCAAACAGGAAAAAGTAGCCAAAACGGACCGCAGTAGCCCACACAGGAAAAAGTAGCCCAAAATGGGGCGAAGTAGCCCAAAACGGATCAAGGTAGCCCAAAACGGACCACAGTAGCCCAAAACGGACCACAGTAGCCCCAAAACAGACCAAAGTAGCCAAAACGGACAACAGTAGCTCAAACGGACCACAGTAGCACAAAATGGATCCACAGTAGCCCCAAAACAGACCAAAGTAACCCAAAACGATCGAAGTTGCCCAAAACGGACTACACTAGCCCAAAACAGGAAAAAGTAGCCCAAAACGGACCACACGAGCCCAAAACAGGAAAAAGTAGCCCAAAATGGATTGAAGTAGCCCAAAACGGACCACAGTAGCCCAAAACGGACCAAACTAGCCCAAAACAGGAAAAAGTAGCCCAAAACGGACCACAGTAGCCCAAAATTGATCCACAGTAGCCCCAAAACAGACCAAAGTAGCCCAAAACGGATCGAAGTAGCCCAAAACGGACCACACTAGCCCAAAACAGGAAAAAGTAGCCCAAAACGGACCACAGTAGCCCAAAATAGATCCACAGTAGCCCCAACACAGGAAAAAGTAGCCCAAACTGGACCGAAGTAGCCCAAAACGAATCAAAGTAGCCCAAAACGGACCACAGTAGCACAAAATAGATCCACAGTAGCCCGAAAACAGACCAAAGTAGCCCAAAACGGATTACAGTAGCCCAAAACAGGAAAAATTAGCCCAAAACGGACCACAGTAGCCCAAAATAGATCCACAGTAGCACCCAAACAGACCAAAGTAGCCCAAAACGGATCGAAGTTGCCCAAAACGGACCACACTAGCCCAAAACAGGAAAACGTAGCCCCAAACGGACCGCAGTAGCCCAACACAGGAAAAAGTAGCCCAAAATGGGGCGAAGTAGCCCAAAACGGACCACAGTAGCCCAAAATAGATCCTCAGTAGCCCCAAAACAGACCAAAGTAGCCCAAAACAGGAAAAATTAGCCCAAAACGGACCACAGTAGCCCAAAATAGATCCACAGTAGCACCCAAACAGACCAAAGTAGCCCAAAACGGATCGAAGTAGCCCAAAACGGACCACAGTAGCACAAAATAGATCCACAGTAGCCCCAAAACAGACTAAAGTAGCCCAAAACGGATCACAGTAGCCCAAAACAGACCAAAGTAGCCCAAAACGGACCGCAGTAGCCCAACACAGGAAAAAGTAGCCCAAAATGGACCGAAGTAGCCCAAAACGGATCAAAGTAGCCCAAAACGGACCACAGTAGCCCAAAACGGACCACAGTTGCCCAAAATAGATCCACAGTTGCCTCAAAACAGACCAAAGTAGCCCAAAACGGATTTCAGTAGCCCAAAACAGAAAAAAATTTAGCCCAAAACGGACCACAGTAGCCCAAAATAGATCTACAGTAGCACCCAAACAGACCAAAGTAGCCCAAAACGGACCACAGTAGCCCAAAATAAATCGACAGTAGCTGCAAGACAGACCAAAGTAGCCCAAAACGGATCACAGTAGCCCAAAACAGGAAAAAGTAGCCCAAAATGGACCGAAGTAGCCCAAAACAGATCAAAGTAGCCCAAAACGGACCACAGTAGCCCAAAACGGACCACAGTAGCACAAAATAGATCCACAGTAGCCCCAAAACAGACCAAAGTAGCCCAAAACGGATCGAAGTAGCCCAAAACGGACCACACTAGCCCAAAACAGGAAAAGTAGCCCAAAACGGACCACAGTAGCCCAAAGTAGATCCACAGTAACCCCAAAACAGACCAAAGTAGCCCAAAACTGATCAAAGTAGCCCAAAACGGACCACAATAGCCCACAATGGACCGGCGTAGCCCAAAATAGATCCACTGTAGCCCCAAAATAGGCCATAGTAGCCCAAAACTGATCGAAGTAACCCAAAACGGACCACACTAGCCCAAAACAGCAAAAAGTAGCCCAAAATGGACCGAAGGAGCCCAAAACGTATCAAAGTAGCCCAAAACGGACCACAGTAGCCCAAAATAGATCCACAGTAGCCCAAAATAGATCCACAGTAGCCCCAAAACAGGCCAAAGTAGCCCACAACGGATCACAGTAGCCCAAAACAGGAAAAAGTAGCCCAAAACGGACCACAGTAGCCCAAAATAAATCGACAGTAGCCCCAAAACAGACCAAAGTAGCCCAAAACGGACCACAGTAGCCCAAAATAGATCCACAGTAGCCCCAAAACAGACGAAAGTAGCCTAAAACGGATCACAGTAGCCCAAAACAGGAAAAAGTAGCCCAAAACGGACCACACGAGCCCAAAACAGGAAAAAGTAGCCCAAAATGGATTGAAGTAGCCCAAAACGGACCACAGTAGCCCAAAACGGACCAAACTAGCCCAAAACAGGAAAAAGTAGCCCAAAACGGACCATAGTAGCCCAAAATTGATCAACAGTAGCCCCAAAACAGACCAAAGTAGCCCAAAACGGATTGAAGTAGCCCAAAACGGACCACACTAGCCCAAAACAGGAAAAAGTAGCCCAAAACGGACCGCAGTAGCCCAACACAGCAAAAAGTAACCCAAAATGGGGCGAAGTAGCCCAAAACGGATCAAGGTAGCCCAAAACGGACCACAGTAGCCCAAAACGGACGACAGTAGCCCAAAATAGATCCACAGTAGCCCCAAAACAGACCAAAGTAGCCCACAACGGATCACAGTAGCCCAAAACAGGAAAAAGTAGCCCGAAACGGACCACAGTAGCCCAAAATAGATCCACAGTAGCCCAAAACGGATCGAAGTAGCCCAAAACGGACAACAGTAGCCCAAAACGGACCACAGTAGCCCAAAATAGATCCACAGTAGCCCCAAAACAGACCAAAGTAGCCCACAACGGATCACAGTAGCCCAAAACAGGAAAAAGTAGCCCAAAACGGACCACAGTAGCCCAAAATAGATCCACAGTAGCACCAAAACAGACCAAAGTAGCCCAAAACGGATCACAGTAGCCCAAAACAGGAAAAAGTAGCCCAAAAAGGACCACAGTAGCCCAAAACAGGAAAAAGTAGCCCAAAATGGATTGAAGTAGCCCAAAACGGACCACAGTAGCCCAAAACGGACCAAACTAGCCCAAAACAGGAAAAAGTAGCCCAAAACGGACCACAGTAGCCCAAAATTGATCCACAGTAGCCCCAAAACAGACCAAAGTAGCCCAAAACGGACCACAGTAGCCCAAAATTGATCCACAGTAGCCCCAAAACAGACCAAAGTAGCCCAAAACGGATCGAAGTAGCCCAAAACGGACCACACTAGCCCAAAACAGGAAAAAGTAGCCCAAAACGGACCACAGTAGCCCAAAATAGATCCACAGTAGCCCCAACATAGGAAAAAGTAGCCCAAAATGGACCGAAGTAGCCCAAAACGGATCAAAGTAGCCCAAAACGGACCACAGTAGCCCAAAATAGATCCACAGTAGCCCCAAAACAGACCAAAGTAGCCCAAAATAGGAAAAATTAGCCCAAAACGGACCACAGTAGCCCAAAATAGATCCACAGTAGCACCCAAACAGACCAAAGTAGCCCAAAACGGATCGAAGTTGCCCAAATCGGACCACACTAGCCCAAAACAGGAAAAAGTAGCCCAAAATGGGGCGAAGTAGCCCAACACAGGAAAAAGTAGCCCAAAATGGGGCGAAGTAGCCCAAAACGGATCAAGGTAGCCCAAAACGGACCACAGTAGCCCAAAATGGACCACAGTAGCCCAAAATTGATCCACAGTAGCGCCAAAACAGACCAAAGTAACCCAAAACGGATCGAAGTAGCCCAAAACGGACCACACTAGCCCAAAACAGGATCAAAGTAGCCCAAAACGGACCACAGTAGCCCAAAATAGATCCACAGTAGCCCCAACACAGGAAAAAGTAGCCCAAAATGGACCGAAGTAGCCCAAAACGGATCAAAGTAGCCCAAAACGGACCACAGTAGCCCAAAATAGATCCACAGTAGCACCCAAACAGACCAAAGTAGCCCAAAACAGATCGAAGTTGCCCAAAACGGACCACACTAGCCCAAAACAGGAAAACGTAGCCCAAAACTGACCGCAGTAGCCCAACACAGGAAAAAGTAGCCCAAATGGGGCGAAGTAGCCCAAAACGGATCAAAGTAGCCCAAAACGGACCACAGTAGCCAAAAACGGACCACAGTAGCCCAAAATAGATCCACAGTAGCCCCAAAACGGATTACAGTAGCCCAAAACAGAAAAAAATTAGCCCAAAACGGACCACAGTAGCCCAAAATAGATCCACAGTAGCACCCAAACAGACCAAAGTAGCCCAAAACGGATCGAAGTAGCCCAAAACGGACCACAGTAGCACAAAATAGATCCACAGTAGCCCCAAAACAGACCAAAGTAGCCCAAAACGGATCACAGTAGCCCAAAACAGACCACAGTAGCCCAAAACGGACCACAGTAACCCAAAATAGATCCACAGTAGCCGCAAAACAGACAAAAAGGTTAGGCAAGAAGGGATATACACAGAGTCTCCCCCTATGCTGACCAACGACAACATAGTTGTGTGGGGAGACAGAGGCAGGCGCTGGCCGGCGCAAGTTAGTCCCCTAGCCACCTCCACTTGCTGTCCTGAGCCACATAGAGGAGAAAAGAAGAAAGAAGAGTAGAGAGGAGGGGAGGGGGGAGGGAGGAGGATGGGAACGCGAGGTCCACGACGCCACTTGCAATGACAGACCACAGCCCTCTAAAAAGGATATTTCTATCTATTTTATTTCTTTCTATCTACATAGTAGGTAAGCGCACTATAACCCTGACAAGTAGAAATGAAAACAAGGAAACGGCACGAGTGAGTTCCAAAATGGGCAAGGTGGCCCTTTAAAAAATGGGTTGAAGCATGGCAGGTGCACCCTGCCAAGCGTAATAAAAGGTGGATTGTAGCCCTAAAAACAGTGAAAAGTATAGAAGTGAAAGGTGACATTATTCTAGCATTGAAATGGTGTTGTTTGATCTCAAACTAAGGATTATCATTAAAGCAAGCACTAAGGGTTAAAACCGCAGAGGGTTAAGACTGCTTAGGGTTAAAACTGCTCAGGGTTAAAACTGCTCAGGGTTAAGATTGGTTAAGTTTAGGCGTGAACTACAGTGAGGTTAGGGTAAGGGTAGACCCCTGGGTAGGGTGTCGTTTAATGAATTTACAAGCCAGCAAGAGCAGGCATTGACACGAGTAACTGAGTGAGCGTGAAGGCCAACCACTGAAACAGGCTGGATTTAAGGGCACGAAGGCATGTGGAGCCTGCGAAACCCCAAAAGCGAAAAACGGCTGGCGTTTTTCGAATGAGTGTCAGTTTGGAATAGGAGACTGCAAAGTACGCACCCACCCCTGGGACACATCGTCAGTTGTGCGCCTTGGGATCAACGAGTGTTTCGACCACTTATCACAAGACACTCTCCCCCAAGGAAGGTCCCGCCGAAGATGCGCCGTCTTCGGGGCGTGTCCCAGTCTGACCTACACTACACTAACCACTTGTTTTTTGAAATCTGAAGAGGTTGGTGTGTTGTAAAAAATTATTATAGATTTAAAGCAGAGGTAAGTAGTTTTAAAGAAATATTTAGTGTTGAAACCTATTTTGAAAACACTAGTTTTAGAATTTTAAAAGTAAAATTGAAATAAGGAAAACTATATTAAATTAAGGTAGAAATAGATAAAAAATCAATAGTAGGAGTGAAGGTTATTTTGAGAAGTTGAGTTTTTAGAAGTTGAGTTTTTAGAAGTTTGGTGGTAAAGAAGATAAAAAAGAAGTCAAACATTGTAAAAAATAATATGAAAGTAAGAAAAACTGTAGATAGTAAACGCCTAGGTCCGGTGCGTCCTAGGCTCAGTCTCTAGTCAGACTGAGGGACGGAAATTTGGAGGAAAATGACAATTTGAAGGACGCCCAATGAGAGTTATAAAAATGGCAATGCTGAATTAAAGCGTGTGTGGTGCAGAAATGGTCTGTAGTGCGTGGGGCTGGTCCCCGAGAAGATGGGCAACGTTTAAGGTTCTGACGCCCTGAACCACCACTCCCGCAGTGCTGCCCTAGAGTCGGGACACGGGGGGCCGCATACTCACCCCCTGACCAAACATGTACCACATAGTTAACACCGCAAGGTAGCCATGGTACAGCCGAGCAGGGTCGTCGCGATGTGGACTCATCTGCGCGAAGCTCCGTAGGTCCCCCTCTGGCAATGACCAGAACCAGCGCCGCCTGACGGTGCCGCCCCAGCCATCCCAGAGGCCTGGAGGAACAGGGCATACCGAGACTAGCTCGGCCTCCCTGACCCCCATAGAACCAAGGGCGAGGCGAAAAAGCCACTCACTGTGTTCCGTACACCGCACAACCCAGTGGTGGTAAAAGAAAAATTAAACAATCCTGTGTTCCAATACACCGCACAACCCCAGGGATTGAGAAGCCGAAGCTTCTTACTCTTCCCATGCTACAGCTACAGGGATGACACGAATCCCTGACAAGCTATGTAATGGTGCCGCCGACGATGTCGGTGACCACGCCCCTTCGTAACGGCCCCGCCCACGTTCGATTCTACTGTAATTGTATTACCAGAAATAAAATTATTTCGAGAAAAACGGTGAAAACGGCCGAAATTTGATAAAAACGGGCGCTGCTGGCGAGTGAAATGCATGCTGGAGACTGGAGGCTGTTAAGCTCACTCCAAGTATTTCTTCTGACTTGGGGTATGCTGTTGTCAAAAATGAAACAGGAGATCGCGGCGATCTTCCGCGTTGTGACGTCATCAGCGGTAACTCCGCCCACGCGCGGGAAGCCACCAATCGAGGCGCAGGCCCTGCTAGGCATGATGGGTATGCAAAAAATGAACTAAAACGGACTCTAAATTAGTAAAGAAATGTTTGTAAGAGGGGAAAACCGTTTGTAGCATTAAAGGTGCCCTTAAAGAGCTGTCAACAGAGAGCAACATGTGACAATTAAAATGGAAACCCCAAGTAAGAGCAGTAGTGGGAAAAAAGGCTTGCTGGGAGGAAGCAGGCTACTGACTATGCCCCCAGTGTATTAAGCCTGGGTGACACCTTTGCTAAAGGTGGAAACAGAGGAGTGATTTAATTCTCCTGCATTCCTACACGGAATGCTGATGTTTAAAGGAAAAAATGTCCTCTCCACTCATTATGTGAGTGACTGTCATAGAATTTCCCTGCATGCAGTGAGACCATGAGTGAAAAGCATGGTCAGCAGGGTGTGTTAAAGCTGCTAATGTTGCATAGCATCGGCAATAGGGGATCCTATTTTAGAAGAGAAGGTACTTTAAATTTTAAAAGCTAAAAGTAAAAAAAGTTAAAGCGTGATATAATTTAAAGAGTGTTTAAAATATAATTATATAAGTAGTATGTATTTTATTGAGATAGTAAGAGCTAAATAAAAATTAAAATTTTTTAAAATATTAACTTATTAAAAAGTGAAAAAAATGTTTATAATTAATTAAACAGTTTAATGGATATATTACAAGTAAAGTGAAACTTAAGGATTTTAAAGGGGATAAAACAGCTGAGGGTTAAAACTGATCAGGGTTAAAACTGATCAGGGTTAAAACTGGTTAGGTTTAGGCGTGAGTCCATGTGAGTCCAAGAAGGTGGAAGGTGTCATGCATCCCCAAACAGCGGGGTATGTAGAATTCTGGAGGTGGCAGTGGGCTCAGGAGAGTTGTTTAGTTGGTGTGTGAGCGGCACAGCACCCAAAGACTGCAGACTGTTGTCTGAATATACGTTCGTGGCTGCGTCTTCTGGCAGATATGAAGAGTTCTTGCCTACATAGTCATGCTCAGTGGGCACATATATATGTAGGAGAAGTGGAGGAGCAAGTGTAAGTATTAAAACACATGTTCGGTGTCGCATCTTGTGACATATTTCAAGAGGTCTTGTCCACATAGTCATGCTCTGTGGGCACATACATATGTAGAAGAAGTGAAGGATTGAGTGAAGGTATTAAACCACATGATCGTGGTCGCGCCGTCTGACAAGTTTCAAGAATTCTTGTCTACATAGTTGTGCTCTGTGGGCACATACGTATGCAGGAGAAGTGAAGGATTGAGTGGAAGTATTAAAGCAGATGTTGGTGGTCGCGTTGTCTGATAAATTTCAAGTGTTCTTCTCTACATAGTCATGCTCTGTGAACACATATCTTATGTAGGAGAAGCAAGTATCAAAACACATGTCCGGTGGCGCATTTTCTGACATATTTAAAGAGGTTTTGGCTACATAGTCATGCTATGTGTGGGCACATACATATGTAGGAGAATTGAGTGAAAGTATTAAACCATAAGATTATGGTCGCATCTTCTGACAAATTTCAAGAGTTCTTTCTACATAGTCATGCTCTGTGGGTATGTATCTTATGTAGGAGAAGCGGGTGTGAAAACAGATGTTTGTGGTTGCCTCCTTTGACATATTTCAAGGGGTCTTGGCTACATAGTCATGCTCTGTGCGCACATACATATGTAGGAGAAGTGGAGGAGTAAGCAAAAGCAGTAAAACATCTGTTTGTGGTCGTGTCGTCTGATGAATTTCAAGTGTTCTTGTCTACATAGTCATGCTCTGTGGGCACATACATATGTAGGAGAAGTGGAGGATTGAGTGAAAGTATTAAAACATATGATTTTGGTGGCGTCTTCTGACAAATGTCAAGAGTTCTTTTCTACATAGTCATGCTGTGGGCACATATCTTATGTAGGAGAAGTATTATCAAAGCACATGTCCGGTGTCGCATCTTCTGACATATTTCAAGAGGTCTTGGCTACATAGTCATGCTCTGTGGGCACATACATATGTAGGAGAAGTGGAGGATTGAGTGAGGGTTATAAACCATATGATTATGGTTGCATCTTCTGACAAATTTCAAGAGTTCTTTCTACATAGTCATGCTCTGTGAGCATGTATCTTATGTAGGAGAAGCGAGTATGAAACAGATGTTTGTGGTTGCATCCTTTGACACATTTCACGAGGTCTTGGCTACATAGTCATGCTCTGTGCGCACATACATATGTAGGAGAAGTGAAGGATTGAGTTAAAGTAGTAAAATATGATCGTGGTCGCGCCGTCTGACAAATTTCAAGAATTCTTGCCTACATAGTCGTGCTCTTGTGGGCACATACGTATGTAAGAGAAGTGAAGGATTGAGTGAAAGCATTAAAGCATATGTTGGTGGTGGTCCGTTGTCTGATAATTTCAAGTGTTCTTGCCTACATAGTCATGCTGTTGGCACATATGGTACGTAGGAGAAGAAAGTATCAGAACACATGTCCGACGTCGCATCTTCTGCATATTTCAAGAGGTCTTATCTACATAGTTATGCTCTGTGGGCACATACATATGTAGGAGAAGTGGAGGATTGAGTGAAAGTATTAAAACCTATGAATGAGGTCGCGTCTTCTGAGAAATTTCAAGAGTTCTTGTCTACATAGTCGTGTTCTGTGGACACGTATCTTATGTAGGAGAAGCAAGTATGAAAACATATGTTTGTGGTCGCATCCTTTGACATATTTCAAGAGGTCCTGTCTACATAGTCATGCTCTGTGGGCATATACATATGTAGGAAAAGTGGAGGGTTGAGTGCAAGTATTAAAACACATGTTTGTGGCAGCATCTTCTGATCAATTTTAAGTGTTCTTGCCTACATAGTCATGCTCTTTGGGCACATCCAAATGTAGGAGAAGCAGAATAGTGAGTGCCAGCGTCATTAAGGAGGTACATGGCAGCGTATGGGGTTCTTTACTGTACAGGGCAGTTATGTGCACTTAAGGCACTTCAAGGATCATCCACTTGTACAGAGAACTAAGAATGCTGCATGATGTCCAAGAGAGAGGTCCAAGGGTAAACAATGCGTTGAGCGAGGTCCATGTGAGACAGACAGTAAAAAGCTTGGTGTCAGATGACAGTGACTGAGTGAGCGCGAGGGGGGATTTTAGGGAGGGGGGAAGTGAGGGGAGATGAGAAGGAGAGTGAGGATCAGTAAATTCAGTTAAAATGTATACTTGGTTAAGAAAATTTATAAGTGGATAAGAGTACATTTGACATGTAAACAGTATCATCATGTGGCTACATCATGAGATACATAAAGGCTTTGGGAGAAGTAAAATGTGTTATTAGGTGTCATTCCCAAAGCGTTAAGAGGCTAATATTGTGGTATAAAACACAGGTGGTTGAGTGCAACCCAACTCTGACCTCTTGCATAACATATTTATAGGCATAACAGAAGTTATTAAATAGTAAGAATGTAAAAAGTCTGGTTACAGTTGCCACCAGACAGGCAGAGGTCAAAGGTCACCAAAACAGCCCGGCTACAGTTGCCGCCAGACTGGCAGGGATCTAACCACTGCTGATCACTTTGCATTTACTGCAGTGATCAATACCACAAGTGTGTAAGCAGAGAAGGTGGTCAGGGAGCAAATTGGTGGGTTGAATGGTAGAGGCTGGTCCGAGGCTCGGGCAAAGGTTAGGCAAGAAGGGATATACACAGAGTCTCCCCCTATGCTGACCAACGACAACATAGTTGTGTGGGGAGACAGAGGCAGGCGCTGGCCGGCGCAAGTTAGTCCCCTAGCCACCTCCCACTTGCTGTCCTGAGCCACATAGAGGAGAAAAGAAGAAAGAAGAGTAGAGAGGAGGGAGGGGGAGGGAGGAGGATGGGAACGCGAGGTCTCCACGACGCCACTTGCAATGACAGACCACAGCCCTCTAAAAAGGATATTTCTATCTATTTATTTCTTTCTATCTACATAGTAGGTAAGCGCACTATAACCCTGACAAGTAGAAATGAAAACAAGGAAACGGCACGAGTGAGTTCCAAAATGGGCAAGGTGGCCCTTTAAAAAATGGGTTGAAGCATGGCAGGTGCACCCTGCCAAGCGTAATAAAAGGTGGATTGTAGCCCTAAAAACAGTGAAAAGTATAGAAGTGAAAGGTGACATTATTCTAGCATTGAAATGGTGTTGTTTGATCTCAAACTAAGGATTATCATTAAAGCAAGCACTAAGGGTTAAAACCGCAGAGGGTTAAGACTGCTTAGGTTAAAAACTGCTCAGGTTAAAACTGCTCAGGGTTAAGATTGGTTAAGTTTAGGCGTGAACTACAGTGAGGTTAGGGTAAGGGTAGACCCTGGGTAGGGGGTGTCGTTTAATGAATTTACAAGCCAGCAAGAGCAGGCATTGACACGAGTAACTGAGTGAGCGTGAACAAAGCGAGACGCCACATCCATCCTGACATGTTGTGACAGCGGTTGCCTCCATGTGGCCCGCGCCAGTGAAGGCCAACCACTGAAACAGGCTGGATTTAAGGGCACGAAGGCATGTGGAGCCTGCGAAACCCCAAAAGCGAAAAACGGCTGGCGTTTTTCGAATGAGTGTCAGTTTGGAATAGGAGACTGCAAAGTACGCACCCACCCCTGGGACACATCGTCAGTTGTGCGCCTTGGGATCAACGAGTGTTTCGACCACTTATCACAAGACACTCTCCCCCAAGGAAGGTCCCGCCGAAGATGCGCCGTCTTCGGGGCGTGTCCCAGTCTGACCTACACTACACTAACCACTTGTTTTTTGAAATCTGAAGAGGTTGGTGTGTTGTAAAAAAATTATTATAGATTTAAAGCAGAGGTAAGTAGTTTTAAAGAAATATTTAGTGTTGAAACCTATTTTGAAAACACTAGTTTTAGAATTTTAAAAGTAAAATTGAAATAAGGAAAAACTATATTAAATTAAGGTAGAAATAGATAAAAAAATCAATAGTAGGAGTGAAGGTTATTTTGAGAAGTTGAGTTTTTAGAAGTTGAGTTTTTAGAAGTTTGGTGGTAAAGAAGATAAAAAAGAAGTCAAACATTGTTAAAAAATAATATGAAAGTAAGAAAAACTGTAGATAGTAAACGCCTAGGTCCCGGTGCGTCCTAGGCTCAGTCTCTAAGTCAGACTGAGGGACGGAAATTTGGAGGAAAATGACAATTTGAAGGACGCCCAATGAGAGTTATAAAAATGGCAATGCTGAATTAAAGCGTGTGTGGTGCAGAAATGGTCTGTAGTGCGTGGGGCTGGTCCCGAGAAGACTGGGCAACGTTTAAGGTTCTGACGCCCTGAACCACCACTCCCGCAGTGCTGCCCTAGAGTCGGGACACGGGGGGCCGCATACTCACCCCCTGACCAACATGTACCACATAGTTAACACCGCAAGGTAGCCATGGTACAGCCGAGCAGGGGCAGGGTCGCGATGTGGACTCATCTGCGCGAAGCTCCGTAGGTCCCCCTCTGGCAATGACCAGAACCAGCGCCGCCTGGACGGTTGCCGCCCCAGCCATCCCAGAGGCCTGGAGGAACAGGGCATACCGAGACTAGCTCGGCCTCCCTGACCCCATAGAACAAGGCGAGGCGAAAAAGCCACTCACTGTGTTCCGTACACCGCACAACCCCAGTGGTGGTAAAAGAAAAATTAAACAATCCCTGTGTTCCAATACACCGCACAACCCCAGGGATTGAGTGAGAAGCCGAAGCTTCTTACTCTTCCCATGCTACAGCTACAGGGATGACACGAATCCCACTGACAAGCTATGTAATGGTGCCGCCCGCCCGACGATGTCGGTGACCACGCCCCTTCGTAACGGCCCGCCCACGTTCGATTCTACTGTAATTGTATTTACCAGAAATAAAATTATTTCGAGAAAAAACGGTGAAAAAACGGCCGAAATTTGATAAAAACGGGCGCTGCTGGCGGCGAGTGAAATGCATGCTGGGAGACTGGAGGCTGTTAAGCTCACTCCAAGTATTTCTTCTGACTTGGGGTATGCTGTTGTCAAAAATGAAACAGGAGATCGCGGCGATCTTCCGCGTTGTGACGTCATCAGCGGTAACTCCGCCCACGCGCGGGAAGCCACCAATCAGAGGCGCAGGCCCCTGCTAGGCATGATGGGTATGCAAAAAAATGAACTAAAACGGACTAAATTAGTAAAGAAATGTTTGTAAGAGGGGAAAACCGTTTGTAGCATTAAAGGTGCCCTTAAAAGAGCTGTCAACAGAGAGCAACATGTGACAATTAAAATGGAAACCCCAAGTAAGAGCAGTAGTGGGAAAAAAGGCTTGCTGGGAGGAAGCAGGCTACTGACTATGCCCCCAGTGTATTAAGCCTGGGTGACACCTTTGCTAAAGGTGGAAACAGAGGAGTGATTTAATTCTCCTGCATTCCTACACGGAATGCTGTTGTTTAAAGGAAAAAATGTCCCTCTCCACTCATTATGTGAGTGACTGTCATAGAATTTCCCTGCATGCAGTGAGACCATGAGTGAAAAGCATGGTCAGCAGGGTGTGTTAAAGCTGCTAATGTTGCACATAGCATCGGCAATAGGGGATCCTATTTTAGAAGAGAAGGTACTTTAAATTTTAAAAGCTAAAAGTAAAAAAAGTTAAAGCGTGATATAATTTAAAAGAGTTTAAAATATAATTATATAAGTAGTATGTATTTTATTGAGATAGTAAGAGCTAAATAAAAATTAAAATTTTTTAAAATATTAACTTATTAAAAAGTGAAAAAAATGTTTATAATTAATTAAACAGTTTAATGGATATATTACAAGTAAAGTGAAACTTAAGGATTTTAAAGGGGATAAAACAGCTGAGGGTTAAAACTGATCAGGGTTAAAACTGATCAGGGTTAAAACTGGTTAGGTTTAGGCGTGAGTCCATGTGAGTCCAAGAAGGTGGAAGGTGTCATGCATCCCCAAACAGCGGGGTATGTAGAATTCTGGAGGTGGCAGTGGGCTCAGGAGAGTTGTTTAGTTGGTGTGTGAGCGGCACAGCACCCAAAGACTGCAGACTGTTGTCTGAAATATACGTTCGTGGCTGCGTCTTCTGGCAGATATGAAGAGTTCTTGCCTACATAGTCATGCTCAGTGGGCACATATATATGTAGGAGAAGTGGAGCAAGTGTAAGTATTAAAACACATGTTCGGTGTCGCATCTTGTGACATATTTCAAGAGGTCTTGTCCACATAGTCATGCTCTGTGGGCACATACATATGTAGAAGAAGTGAAGGATTGAGTGAAGGTATTAAACCACATGATCGTGGTCGCGCCGTCTGACAAGTTTCAAGAATTCTTGTCTACATAGTTGTGCTCTGTGGGCACATACGTTATGCAGGAGAAGTGAAGGATTGAGTGGAAGTATTAAAGCAGATGTTGGTGGTCGCGTTGTCTGATAAATTTCAAGTGTTTCTTCTCTACATAGTCATGCTCTGTGAACACATATCTTATGTAGGAGAAGCAAGTATCAAAACACATGTCCGGTGGCGCATTTTCTGACATATTTAAAGAGGTCTTGGCTACATAGTCATGCTATGTGGGCACATACATATGTAGGAGAATTGAGTGAAAGTATTAAACCATAAGATTATGGTCGCATCTTCTGACAAATTTCAAGAGTTCTTTCTACATAGTCATGCTCTGTGGGTATGTATCTTATGTAGGAGAAGCGGGTGTGAAAACAGATGTTTGTGGTTGCCTCCTTTGACATATTTCAAGGGGTCTTGGCTACATAGTCATGCTCTGTGCGCACATACATATGTAGGAGAAGTGGAGGAGTAAGCAAAAGCAGTAAAACATCTGTTTGTGGTCGTGTCGTCTGATGAATTTCAAGTGTTCTTGTCTACATAGTCATGCTCTGTGGGCACATACATATGTAGGAGAAGTGGAGGATTGAGTGAAAGTATTAAAACATATGATTTTGGCGTCTTCTGACAAATGTCAAGAGTTCTTTTCTACATAGTCATGCTCTGTGGGCACATATCTTATGTAGGAGAAGTAATTATCAAAGCACATGTCCGGTGTCGCATCTTCTGACATATTTCAAGAGGTCTTGGCTACATAGTCATGCTCTGTGGGCACATACATATGTAGGAGAAGTGGAGGATTGAGTGAGGGTTATAAACCATATGATTATGGTTGCATCTTCTGACAAATTTCAAGAGTTCTTTCTACATAGTCATGCTCTGTGAGCATGTATCTTATGTAGGAGAAGCGAGTATGAAACAGATGTTTGTGGTTGCATCCTTTGACACATTTCACGAGGTCTTGGCTACATAGTCATGCTCTGTGCGCACATACATATGTAGGAGAAGTGAAGGATTGAGTTAAAGTAGTAAAATATGATCGTGGTCGCGCCGTCTGACAAATTTCAAGAATTCTTGCCTACATAGTCGTGCTCTGTGGGCACATACGTATGTAAGAGAAGTGAAGGATTGAGTGAAAGCATTAAAGCATATGTTGGTGGTCCCGTTGTCTGATAAATTTCAAGTGTTCTTGCCTACATAGTCATGCTCTGTTGGCACATATGGTACGTAGGAAGAAAAGTATCAGAACACATGTCCGACGTCGCATCTTCTGCATATTTCAAGAGGTCTTATCTACATAGTTATGCTCTGTGGGCACATACATATGTAGGAGAAGTGGAGGATTGAGTGAAAGTATTAAAACCTATGAATGAGGTCGCGTCTTCTGAGAAATTTCAAGAGTTCTTGTCTACATAGTCGTGTTCTGTGGACACGTATCTTATGTAGGAGAAGCAAGTATGAAAACATATGTTGTGGTCGCATCCTTTGACATATTTCAAGAGGTCCTGTCTACATAGTCATGCTCTGTGGGCATATACATATGTAGGAAAAGTGGAGGGTTGAGTGCAAGTATTAAAACACATGTTTGTGGCAGCATCTTCTGATCAATTTTAAGTGTTCTTGCCTACATAGTCATGCTCTTTGGGCACATCCAAATGTAGGAGAAGCAGAATAGTGAGTGCCAGCGTCATTAAGGAGGTACATGCAGCGTATGGGGTTCTTTACTGTACAGGGCAGTTATGTGCACTTAAGGCACTTCAAGGATCATCCACTTGTACAGAGAACTAAGAATGCTGCATGATGTCCAAGAGAGAGGGTCCAAGGGTAAACAATGCGTTGAGCGAGGTCCATGTGAGACAGACAGTAAAAAGCTTGGTGTCAGATGACAGTGACTGAGTGAGCGCGAGGGGGGATTTTAGGGGAGGGGGGAAGTGAGGGGAGATGAGAAGGAGAGTGAGGATCAGTAAATTCAGTTTAAAATGTATACTTGGTTAAGAAAATTTATAAGTGGATAAGAGTACATTTGACATGTAAACAGTATCATGTGGCTACATCATGAGATACATAAAGGCTTTGGGAGAAGTAAAATGTGTTATTAGGTGTCATTCCCAAAGCGTTAAGAGGCTAATATTGTGGTATAAAACAGTGGTTGAGTTGCAACCCAACTCTGACCTCTTGCATAACATATTTATAGGCATAACAGAAGTTATTAAATAGTAAGAATGTAAAAAGTCTGGTTACAGTTGCCACCAGACAGGCAGAGGTCAAAGGTCACCAAACAGCCCGGCTACAGTTGCCGCCAGGACTGGCAGGGATCTAACCACTGCTGATCACTTTGCATTTACTGCAGTGATCAATACCACAAGTGTGTAAGCAGAGAAGGTGGTCAGGGAGCAAATTGGTGGGTTGAATGGTAGAGGCTGGTCCGAGGCTCGGGCAAAGGTTAGGCAAGAAGGGATATACACAGAGTCTCCCCCTATGCTGACCAACGACAACATAGTTGTGTGGGGAGACAGAGGCAGGCGCTGGCCGGCGCAAGTTAGTCCCCTAGCCACCTCCCACTTGCTGTCCTGAGCCACATAGAGGAGAAAAGAAGAAAGAAGAGTAGAGAGGAGGGGAGGGGGGAGGGAGGAGGATGGGAACGCGAGGTCTCCACGACGCACTTGCAATGACAGACCACAGCCCTCAAAAAAGGATATTTCTATCTAATTTATTTCTTTCTATCTACATAGTAGGTAAGCGCACTATAACCCTGACAAGTAGAAATGAAAACAAGGAAACGCACGAGTGAGTTCCAAAATGGGCAAGGTGGCCCTTTAAAAAATGGGTTGAAGCATGGCAGGTGCACCCTGCCAAGCGTAATAAAAGGTGGATTGTAGCCCTAAAAACAGTGAAAAGTATAGAAGTGAAAGGTGACATTATTCTAGCATTGAAATGGTGTT
>JAMWDX010000058.1:0-10000 GCA_026686955.1 Epinephelus cyanopodus
GCCGCTTTCCACCCTGAAATGGGGCTGCAGCGGCCCACACTGTCAGCCCGCTTGCCAGCAGCCGCTTTGGGCTGGGATGAGCAGCCTGTGGCCCCTGGAAATAAGAGGAACCAGGCTTTAAAACGAACCAGGGCTCCAGCCGGTCAGAGGGAGCCTGCCCATAAAGCCAGCCGAAATATACAGCTCATTTTCAGGCTCCAGCACAGCCACTTTCCACCCTGAAACGGGGCTGCAGCTGGCCACACACTGAGCCCGCTTGCCAGCAGCCGCTTTGGGCTGGGATGAGCAGCCCGTGGCCCCTGGAAATAGGGGGAACCAGGCTTTAAAACGAGCCAGGGCTCCGGCCGGTCAGAGGGAGCCTGCCTTTAAAGCCAGCCGAAATATAGAGGGCGTTTTGGGCCTCCAGCACAGCCGCTTTCCCCTCTGAAACGGAGCTGTAGCTGGCCACACTCTGAGCCCGCTTGCCAGCAGCCGCTTTGGGCTAGGATGAGCAGCCTGTGGCCCCTGGAAATAGGGAGAACCAGGCTTTAAAACGAACCAGGGCCCCAGCCGGTCAGAGGGAGCCTGCCTTTGAAGCCAGCCGAAATATACAGGGCGTTTTGGGCCTCCAGCACAGCCGCTTTTCTCTCTGAAAAGGGGCTGCAGCTGCCCACACTGTGAGCCCGCTCGCCAGCAGCCGCTTTGGGCTGGGATGAGCAGCCTGTGGCCCCTGGAAATAAGAGGAACCAGGCTTTAAAATGAACCAGGGCCCCAGCCGGTCAGAGGGAGCCTGCCTATGATGTCAGCCGAAATATACAGGGCGTTTTGGGCCTCCAGCACAGCCGCTTTTCTCTCTGAAATGGGGCTGCAGCGGCCCACACTGTCAGCCCGCTTGCCAGCAGCCGCTTTGGGCTGGGTTGAGCAGCCTGTGGCCCCTGGAAATAAGAGGAACCAGGCTTTTAAACGAACCAGGGCTCCAGCCGGTCAGAGGGAGCCTGCCTTTAAAGCCAGCCGAAATACACAGGGCGTTTTGGGCCTCCAGCACGGCCGCTTTCCACCCTGAAACGGACCTGCAGCTGCTTTCCACCCTGAAACGGGGCTGCAGCTTGCCACACACTGAGCCCGCTTGCCAGCAGCCGCTTTGGGCTGGGATGGGCAGCCCGTGGCCCCTGGAAATAGGGGGAACCAGGCTTTAAAAGGAGCCAGGGCTCCAGCCGGTCAGAGGGAGCCTGCCTTTAAAGCCAGCCGAAATATGCAGGGCGTTTTGGGCCTCCAGCACGGCCGCTTTCCACCCTGAAACGGACCTGCAGCTGCCCACACACTGAGCCCGCTTGCGAGCAGCCGCTTTGGGCTTGGATGGGCAGCCTGTGGCCCCTGGAAATAGGGGGAACCAGGCTTTAAAACGAGCCAGGGCTCCGGCCGGTCAGAGGGAGCCTGCCTTTAAAGCCAGCCGAAATATACAGGTCATTTTCAGGCTCCAGCACAGCCGCTTTCCACCCTGAAACGGGGCTGCAGCTTGCCACACACTCAGCCCGCTTGCCAGCAGCCGCTTTGGGCTGGGATGAGCAGCCTGTGGCCCCTGGAAATAAGAGGAACCAGGCATTAAAACGAGCCGGGGCTCCAGCCGGTCAGAGGGAGCCTGCCTATAATGCCAGCCGAAATATACAGCTCGTTTTGGGCCTCCAGCACAGCCGCTTTCCACCCTGAAACGGGGCTGCAGCTGCCCACACACTGAGCCCGCTTGCCAGCAGCCGCTTTGGGCTGGGATGAGCAGCCTGTGGCCCCTGGAAATAAGAGGAACCAGGCTTTAAAAGGAGCCAGGGCTCCAGCCGGTCAGAGGGAGCCTGCCTTTAAAGCCAGCCGAAATATAGAGGGCGTTTTGGGCCTCCAGCACAGCCGCTTTCCCCTCTGAAACGGAGCTGTAGCTGGCCACACTCTGAGCCCGCTTGCCAGCAGCCGCTTTGGGCTAGGATGAGCAGCCTGTGGCCCCTGGAAATAGGGAGAACCAGGCTTTAAAACGAACCAGGGCCCCAGCCGGTCAGAGGGAGCCTGCCTTTGAAGCCAGCCGAAATATACAGGGCGTTTTGGGCCTCCAGCACAGCCGCTTTTCTCTCTGAAAAGGGGCTGCAGCTGCCCACACTGTGAGCCCGCTCGCCAGCAGCCGCTTTGGGCTGGGATGAGCAGCCTGTGGCCCCTGGAAATAAGAGGAACCAGGCTTTAAAACGAGCCAGGGCTCCGGCCGGTCAGAGGGAGCCTGCCTATAATGCCAGCCGAAATATACAGGGCGTTTTGGGCCTCCAGCACAGCCGCTTTCCACCCTGAAATGGGGCTGCAGCGGCCCACACTGTCAGCCCGCTTGCCAGCAGCCGCTTTGGGCTGGGATGAGCAGCCTGTGGCCCCTGGAAATAAGAGGAACCAGGCTTTAAAACGAACCAGGGCTCCAGCCGGTCAGAGGGAGCCTGCCCATAAAGCCAGCCGAAATATACAGCTCATTTTCAGGCTCCAGCACAGCCACTTTCCACCCTGAAACGGGGCTGCAGCTGGCCACACACTGAGCCCGCTTGCCAGCAGCCGCTTTGGGCTGGGATGAGCAGCCCGTGGCCCCTGGAAATAGGGGGAACCAGGCTTTAAAACGAGCCAGGGCTCCGGCCGGTCAGAGGGAGCCTGCCTTTAAAGCCAGCCGAAATATAGAGGGCGTTTTGGGCCTCCAGCACAGCCGCTTTCCCCTCTGAAACGGAGCTGTAGCTGGCCACACTCTGAGCCCGCTTGCCAGCAGCCGCTTTGGGCTAGGATGAGCAGCCTGTGGCCCCTGGAAATAGGGAGAACCAGGCTTTAAAACGAACCAGGGCCCCAGCCGGTCAGAGGGAGCCTGCCTTTGAAGCCAGCCGAAATATACAGGGCGTTTTGGGCCTCCAGCACAGCCGCTTTTCTCTCTGAAAAGGGGCTGCAGCTGCCCACACTGTGAGCCCGCTCGCCAGCAGCCGCTTTGGGCTGGGATGAGCAGCCTGTGGCCCCTGGAAATAAGAGGAACCAGGCTTTAAAATGAACCAGGGCCCCAGCCGGTCAGAGGGAGCCTGCCTATGATGTCAGCCGAAATATACAGGGCGTTTTGGGCCTCCAGCACAGCCGCTTTTCTCTCTGAAATGGGGCTGCAGCGGCCCACACTGTCAGCCCGCTTGCCAGCAGCCGCTTTGGGCTGGGTTGAGCAGCCTGTGGCCCCTGGAAATAAGAGGAACCAGGCTTTTAAACGAACCAGGGCTCCAGCCGGTCAGAGGGAGCCTGCCTTTAAAGCCAGCCGAAATACACAGGGCGTTTTGGGCCTCCAGCACGGCCGCTTTCCACCCTGAAACGGACCTGCAGCTGCTTTCCACCCTGAAACGGGGCTGCAGCTTGCCACACACTGAGCCCGCTTGCCAGCAGCCGCTTTGGGCTGGGATGGGCAGCCCGTGGCCCCTGGAAATAGGGGGAACCAGGCTTTAAAAGGAGCCAGGGCTCCAGCCGGTCAGAGGGAGCCTGCCTTTAAAGCCAGCCGAAATATGCAGGGCGTTTTGGGCCTCCAGCACGGCCGCTTTCCACCCTGAAACGGACCTGCAGCTGCCCACACACTGAGCCCGCTTGCGAGCAGCCGCTTTGGGCTTGGATGGGCAGCCTGTGGCCCCTGGAAATAGGGGGAACCAGGCTTTAAAACGAGCCAGGGCTCCGGCCGGTCAGAGGGAGCCTGCCTTTAAAGCCAGCCGAAATATACAGGTCATTTTCAGGCTCCAGCACAGCCGCTTTCCACCCTGAAACGGGGCTGCAGCTTGCCACACACTCAGCCCGCTTGCCAGCAGCCGCTTTGGGCTGGGATGAGCAGCCTGTGGCCCCTGGAAATAAGAGGAACCAGGCATTAAAACGAGCCGGGGCTCCAGCCGGTCAGAGGGAGCCTGCCTATAATGCCAGCCGAAATATACAGCTCGTTTTGGGCCTCCAGCACAGCCGCTTTCCACCCTGAAACGGGGCTGCAGCTGCCCACACACTGAGCCCGCTTGCCAGCAGCCGCTTTGGGCTGGGATGAGCAGCCTGTGGCCCCTGGAAATAAGAGGAACCAGGCTTTAAAAGGAGCCAGGGCTCCAGCCGGTCAGAGGGAGCCTGCCTTTAAAGCCAGCCGAAATATAGAGGGCGTTTTGGGCCTCCAGCACAGCCGCTTTCCCCTCTGAAACGGAGCTGTAGCTGGCCACACTCTGAGCCCGCTTGCCAGCAGCCGCTTTGGGCTAGGATGAGCAGCCTGTGGCCCCTGGAAATAGGGAGAACCAGGCTTTAAAACGAACCAGGGCCCCAGCCGGTCAGAGGGAGCCTGCCTTTGAAGCCAGCCGAAATATACAGGGCGTTTTGGGCCTCCAGCACAGCCGCTTTTCTCTCTGAAAAGGGGCTGCAGCTGCCCACACTGTGAGCCCGCTCGCCAGCAGCCTTTGGGCTGGGATGAGCAGCCTGTGGCCCCTGGAAATAAGAGGAACCAGGCTTTAAAACGAGCCAGGGCTCCGGCCGGTCAGAGGGAGCCTGCCTATAATGCCAGCCGAAATATACAGGGCGTTTTGGGCCTCCAGCACAGCCGCTTTCCACCCTGAAATGGGGCTGCAGCGGCCCACACTGTCAGCCCGCTTGCCAGCAGCCGCTTTGGGCTGGGATGAGCAGCCTGTGGCCCCTGGAAATAAGAGGAACCAGGCTTTAAAACGAACCAGGGCTCCAGCCGGTCAGAGGGAGCCTGCCCATAAAGCCAGCCGAAATATACAGCTCATTTTCAGGCTCCAGCACAGCCACTTTCCACCCTGAAACGGGGCTGCAGCTGGCCACACACTGAGCCCGCTTGCCAGCAGCCGCTTTGGGCTGGGATGAGCAGCCCGTGGCCCCTGGAAATAGGGGGAACCAGGCTTTAAAACGAGCCAGGGCTCCGGCCGGTCAGAGGGAGCCTGCCTTTAAAGCCAGCCGAAATATAGAGGGCGTTTTGGGCCTCCAGCACAGCCGCTTTCCCCTCTGAAACGGAGCTGTAGCTGGCCACACTCTGAGCCCGCTTGCCAGCAGCCGCTTTGGGCTAGGATGAGCAGCCTGTGGCCCCTGGAAATAGGGAGAACCAGGCTTTAAAACGAACCAGGGCCCCAGCCGGTCAGAGGGAGCCTGCCTTTGAAGCCAGCCGAAATATACAGGGCGTTTTGGGCCTCCAGCACAGCCGCTTTTCTCTCTGAAAAGGGGCTGCAGCTGCCCACACTGTGAGCCCGCTCGCCAGCAGCCGCTTTGGGCTGGGATGAGCAGCCTGTGGCCCCTGGAAATAAGAGGAACCAGGCTTTAAAATGAACCAGGGCCCCAGCCGGTCAGAGGGAGCCTGCCTATGATGTCAGCCGAAATATACAGGGCGTTTTGGGCCTCCAGCACAGCCGCTTTTCTCTCTGAAATGGGGCTGCAGCGGCCCACACTGTCAGCCCGCTTGCCAGCAGCCGCTTTGGGCTGGGTTGAGCAGCCTGTGGCCCCTGGAAATAAGAGGAACCAGGCTTTTAAACGAACCAGGGCTCCAGCCGGTCAGAGGGAGCCTGCCTTTAAAGCCAGCCGAAATACACAGGGCGTTTTGGGCCTCCAGCACGGCCGCTTTCCACCCTGAAACGGACCTGCAGCTGCTTTCCACCCTGAAACGGGGCTGCAGCTTGCCACACACTGAGCCCGCTTGCCAGCAGCCGCTTTGGGCTGGGATGGGCAGCCCGTGGCCCCTGGAAATAGGGGGAACCAGGCTTTAAAAGGAGCCAGGGCTCCAGCCGGTCAGAGGGAGCCTGCCTTTAAAGCCAGCCGAAATATGCAGGGCGTTTTGGGCCTCCAGCACGGCCGCTTTCCACCCTGAAACGGACCTGCAGCTGCCCACACACTGAGCCCGCTTGCGAGCAGCCGCTTTGGGCTTGGATGGGCAGCCTGTGGCCCCTGGAAATAGGGGGAACCAGGCTTTAAAACGAGCCAGGGCTCCGGCCGGTCAGAGGGAGCCTGCCTTTAAAGCCAGCCGAAATATACAGGTCATTTTCAGGCTCCAGCACAGCCGCTTTCCACCCTGAAACGGGGCTGCAGCTTGCCACACACTCAGCCCGCTTGCCAGCAGCCGCTTTGGGCTGGGATGAGCAGCCTGTGGCCCCTGGAAATAAGAGGAACCAGGCATTAAAACGAGCCGGGGCTCCAGCCGGTCAGAGGGAGCCTGCCTATAATGCCAGCCGAAATATACAGCTCGTTTTGGGCCTCCAGCACAGCCGCTTTCCACCCTGAAACGGGGCTGCAGCTGCCCACACACTGAGCCCGCTTGCCAGCAGCCGCTTTGGGCTGGGATGAGCAGCCTGTGGCCCCTGGAAATAAGAGGAACCAGGCTTTAAAAGGAGCCAGGGCTCCAGCCGGTCAGAGGGAGCCTGCCTTTAAAGCCAGCCGAAATATAGAGGGCGTTTTGGGCCTCCAGCACAGCCGCTTTCCCCTCTGAAACGGAGCTGTAGCTGGCCACACTCTGAGCCCGCTTGCCAGCAGCCGCTTTGGGCTAGGATGAGCAGCCTGTGGCCCCTGGAAATAGGGAGAACCAGGCTTTAAAACGAACCAGGGCCCCAGCCGGTCAGAGGGAGCCTGCCTTTGAAGCCAGCCGAAATATACAGGGCGTTTTGGGCCTCCAGCACAGCCGCTTTTCTCTCTGAAAAGGGGCTGCAGCTGCCCACACTGTGAGCCCGCTCGCCAGCAGCCGCTTTGGGCTGGGATGAGCAGCCTGTGGCCCCTGGAAATAAGAGGAACCAGGCTTTAAAACGAGCCAGGGCTCCGGCCGGTCAGAGGGAGCCTGCCTATAATGCCAGCCGAAATATACAGGGCGTTTTGGGCCTCCAGCACAGCCGCTTTCCACCCTGAAATGGGGCTGCAGCGGCCCACACTGTCAGCCCGCTTGCCAGCAGCCGCTTTGGGCTGGGATGAGCAGCCTGTGGCCCCTGGAAATAAGAGGAACCAGGCTTTAAAACGACCAGGGCTCCGGCCGGTCAGAGGGAGCCTGCCTATAATGCCAGCCGAAATATACAGGGCGTTTTGGGCCTCCAGCACAGCCGCTTTCCACCCTGAAATGGGGCTGCAGCGGCCCACACTGTCAGCCCGCTTGCCAGCAGCCGCTTTGGGCTGGGATGAGCAGCCGTGGCCCCTGGAAATAAGAGGAACCAGGCTTTAAAACGAGCCAGGGCTCCGGCCGGTCAGAGGGAGCCTGCCCATAAAGCCAGCCGAAATATACAGCTTTTGGGCCTCCAGCACAGCTTTCCCCCTGAAACGGGGCTGCAGCTGGCCACACTGAGCCCGCTTGCCAGCAGCCGCTTTGGGCTGGGATGAGCAGCCCGTGGCCCCTGGAAATAGGGGAACCAGGCTTTAAAACGACCAGGGCCCCAGCCGGTCAGAGGGAGCCTGCCTTTGAAGCCAGCCGAAATATACAGGGCGTTTTGGGCCTCCAGCACAGCCGCTTTCCTCTGAAAGGGGCTGCAGCTGCCACACTGTGAGCCCGCTTGCCAGCAGCCGCTTTGGGCTGGGATGAGCAGCCTGTGGCCCCTGGAAATAGGGGAACCAGGCTTTAAAAACGAACCAGGGCCCCAGCCGGTCAGAGGGAGCCTGCCTTTGAGCCAGCCGAAATATACAGGGCGTTTTGGGCCTCCAGCACAGCCGCTTTTCTCTCTGAAAAGGGGCTGCAGCTGCCCACACTGTGAGCCCGCTTGCCAGCAGCCGCTTTGGGCTGGGATGAGCAGCCTGTGGCCCCTGGAAATAAGAGGAACCAGGCTTTAAAATGAACCAGGGCCAGCCGGTCAGAGGGAGCCTGCCTTTGAGCCAGCCGAAATATACAGGGCGTTTTGGGCCTCCAGCACAGCCGCTTTTCTCTCTGAAATGGGGCTGCAGCGGCCCACACTGAGCCCGCTTGCCAGCAGCCGCTTTGGGCTGGGTTGAGCAGCCTGTGGCCCCTGGAAATAGAGGAACCAGGCTTTTAAACGAGCCAGGGCTCCAGCCGGTCAGAGGGAGCCTGCCTTTAAAGCCAGCCGAAATACACAGGGCGTTTTGGGCCTCCAGCACGGCCGCTTTCCACCCTGAAACGGACCTGCAGCTGCCCACACACTGAGCCCGCTTGCGAGCAGCCGCTTTGGGCTTGGATGGGCAGCCTGTGGCCCCTGGAAATAGGGGGAACCAGGCTTTAAAACGAGCCAGGGCTCCAGCCGGTCAGAGGGAGCCTGCCTTTAAAGCCAGCCGAAATATACAGGTCATTTTCAGGCTCCAGCACAGCCGCTTTCCACCCTGAAACGGGGCTGCAGCTGCAGCTGCCCACACACTCAGCCCGCTTGCGAGCAGCCGCTTGGGCTTGGATGAGCAGCCCGTGGCCCCTGGAAAGAGGGGGAACCAGGCTTTAAAACGAACCAGGGCTCCGGCCGGTCAGAGGGAGCCTGCCTTTAAAGCCAGCCGAAATATACAGGTCATTTTCAGGCTCCAGCACAGCCGCTTTCCACCCTGAAACGGGGCTGCAGCTGCCCACACACTGAGCCCGCTTGCCAGCAGCCGCTTTGGGCTTGGATGGGCAGCCTGTGGCCCCTGGAAATAGGGGGAACCAGGCTTTAAAACGAGCCAGGGCTCCGGCCGGTCAGAGGGAGCCTGCCTTTAAAGCCAGCCGAAATATACAGGTCATTTTCAGGCTCCAGCACAGCCGCTTTCCACCCTGAAACGGGGCTGCAGCTGCCCACACTGAGCCCGCTTGCCAGCAGCCGCTTTGGGCTGGGATGAGCAGCCTGTGGCCCCTGGAAATAAGAGGAACCAGGCTTTAAAAGGAGCCAGGGCTCCAGCCGGTCAGAGGGAGCCTGCCTTTAAAGCCAGCCGAAATATAGAGGGCGTTTTGGGCCTCCAGCAGCCGCTTTCCACCCTGAAACGGGGCTGCAGCTGCCCACACTGAGCCCGCTCGCCAGCAGCCGCTTTGGGCTAGGATGGGCAGCCTGTGGCCCCTGGAAATAAGAGGAACCAGGCTTTAAAATGAGCCAGGGCTCCAGCCAGTCAGGAGCCTGCCTATAAAGCCAGCCGAAATATACAGCTCATTTTGGGCTCCAGCACAGCCGCTTTCCACCCTGAAACGGCTGCAGCTGCCCACACACTGAGCCCGCTTGCCAGCAGCCGCTTTGGGCTGGGATGAGCAGCCTGTGGCCCCTGGAAAGAGGAACCAGGCTTTAAAACGAGCCAGGGCTCCGGCCGGTCAGAGGGAGCCTGCCTATAAAGCCAGCCGAAATACACAGCTCATTTTCGGCCTCCAGCACAGCCGCTTTCCACCCTGAAACGGACCTGCAGCGGCCCACACTGTCAGCCCGCTCGCGAGCAGCCGCTTTGGGCTTGGATGAGCAGCCCGTGGCCCCTGGAAAGAGGGGGAACCAGGCTTTAAAACGGACCAGGGCTCCAGCCAGTCAGACCGGGGAGATGGCGCTGGCCTCCTCCCTGTCTCTAACTTAAAGCTCGAATTTTTTTCCTAAGTGTGGAGAGTGGTGAAATTTTTCAAAGTGTGGAGACACTTTAACTTTTTCCAGGGCTCGCTCCCCTGGTACTCCGGCAGAGTGCTTTGTCTATTTTTATGGGTCTCTCTCTATCTATCCCAGCCAGGCCCCAGCTCCAGCCTCGGGCTGTGTGCCTGGCTCTCTCCCTCTCTGGGGGAGACTCTGACCACCTCCGGCTCCCAGGGGCCGCCCGCCTGGGTCTCTCTCTATCCCAGCCAGGCTCCAGCTCCTGCCCTGGCCTCTGTCTGTGGCTCTCTCCCCTCTCCGGCTCCCAGGGGCCGCCCGCCTGGGTCTCTCTCTATCCCAGCCAGGCTCCAGCTCCTGCCCTGGCCTCTGTCTGTGGCTCTCTCCCCTCTCCGGCTCCCAGGGGCCGCCCGCCTGGGTCTCTCCATCCCCAGCCAGGCTCCAGCTCCTGCCCTGGCCTCTGTCTGTGGCTCTCTCCCTCTCCGGCTCCCAGGGGCCGCCCGCCTGGGTCTCTCTCTATCCCAGCCAGG
>JAMWDX010000059.1:0-14536 GCA_026686955.1 Epinephelus cyanopodus
TATTGGAATACATGTGGTACAGTGGAGGTTGTCTGGTCTTTAACTGGATTTGGAAGTTGGTAGAAAAACAGCAGCCCAGCTGCGTGCCGCCATTCCAGTTGTCACAGTCTCTTTCTGTGAGCTACAGGCTCTCAGCCAGCTGCAGGGTTTCCCTCTGGAGGTTAGCCACAATGGCAGATGCCACACACCCAATAGGTCTGACAAGCCTTAGTGCTTAAAGTCTGCTGAGTCCAGCATCCAGGTCCAGGGACTAGTTGACACGGATGCCTGAGATGAAGGGCAGCCCAGTGGGAACCTTCTTCTTGTACTCCACATAGTCCTCGGCAAAGAAATGGATGAGGGAGAGCTCCTCCTCCTCGATTCGCTCCCGGAAGAACCGCCAGCTGGCTATCGTATACCCCAGTATACACACAGGGTTACACAGCATGACCTGCAACAGGCAACAGTCTCATCAGTAAACAAAACTGAACATGTGGGAAATGTCTCTTTACAACCAAGTAGCAGCTAACCACTACTAATATAATTTAATCTGTCAGTTATTAAAGCTCCGAGCACCAGTGTTGGAATATACAGTTTTTGCTCAGGATTTTTCTTCTAAGATTTCAAACACATTTTAACATAAACTGGTTCTACGGCCCAAATCATCCAAAATGCAGCTGTGAAATGTGAGAGGTGGGTGGCAGAGGAGGAAATTTTAATTACGACAATAATGACCCATGTCAGTCATATGAAGGAATCTAAATATCAGCGGATTATCAAATGCAACCAGGGTGCTATAGTTCGTGGTTGGCACAGATATTTTTAGAATCTGAGTATGATATTGCACTCAATTTATTGCTCCGACAGTCTCTTCAAATCACACTACATTTTGTACACCTGTAGGAACAGACAGGCAGCACTGGAACACGTTTCCCATTACTTCACAACTAGTCCATACCCATTGGTAGCTTTGTCACCTTCTACCTATGCCAATCCTCAATGCCTATGTGCAGTTTCACATAGATTGACCACATCAGTGAGAAGAAAAACGTGAGACAGACAGAATGACTGACTGACAGAATGACACACTATGCGATGAGCCATGCCCTCCGCAATATTCACTGCCTTATAGAACATTAGTTTTGGTAAGTTTTCCAACTTTTGCCAAGAAGGAACTTTAGATATTGGACCCTAGATTATGTTCACCGAGTTTCATGCAGATCGGTGTTGTGTGTGTGTGTGTGTGTGTGTGTGTGTGTGTGTGTGTATGTGTGTGTTAGGGCTGGGCGATAAATCGATTTTATCAATTAATTCGAATTTGTAGTTTAGGCCGATTTGTTTTAGTGAAAATCGAGTTTCTATTTAAAATCCGCCACCGCCGCTCCAGGCTGGGCTCCCGTAGTTCAAAGTGGGCTCCCCCCTCCCCCCGCGCACTTGGCAATATGGCAGCGAGCGGGGAAGAACTTGTTCTCAAGAAAGGGAACGAGTTCTTCAGCGCTTTTGTGTGCACACCTGTGTGTCTGTGTGTGTGCGCATCAGGGCTGAACTCCGCTGTGCGCGACACAGAAAGCAGAAGAGGATTTTAGACGCGCACCGTGTAGGGACATAAATGACCTGCCGTTGTATAAATAAGTGTTACCAATGCCAAGCTGACAGACCCCCGAACCGTAGTAAACCATAAACCATAGTAAAGGGACCTCTGAAGACCATTAGCTCCTTTAGCTTGTGTTAGCTCGCTGTGGCAACCACACATAAACGGGACTACCTCTTGAAGCTCATCGAGAGAATGCCAAGAGTGTGCAAAGCAGTAATCAGAGCAAAGGGTGGCTATTTGGCTATTTTGAAGAAACTAGAATATAAAACATGTTTTCAGTTATTTCACCTTTTTTTGTTAAGTACATAACTCCACATGTGTTCATTCATAGTTTTGATGCCTTCAGTGAGAATCTACAAGGTAAATAGTCATGAAAATAAAGAAAATGCATTGAATGAGAAGGTGTGTCCTGTACTGAACAACCTAATCCGTGCTTACATTTGCACCAATCGTAGTCATGCTCTCACATCCCAGCAGATAGTGTGTGTTGCGCTGGGTTTCTTTGCAAATGGAAGTTTTTTGTATAATGTTGGAGATGCTGAGCACTTGAGTAAGCAACTGTAGGCAGGGCGGTCAGAAAAGTGTGCTCGTTTTACAGGCATCTGCCTTCTTTCTGTTGGCTGGGTAGAAGCCTGTGTTAGTTTAAATAGGCTTAATTATTTAACAGAACATGATATAGATGAGAAGACATTTATGTGTGTGAAACTGCATTATGCTGGGGATAAAACAACTGCACAGTCAAACAGCCACTTAATATTTACTTTACAATGTAAAACGTGATCAAAATGAGGTACCCCCATGAGATTATGCCGAGGTCTTACCTGTTTGGACAATGTTTTTATATTTCATCCTAAACTGCTGCCAAGTGCGCTTTTCCCCCGCGGGATTGCACCTAAATGAAATAAATGAATAGGCTACCATTCAAGCAGTTCTCCCCTGTTATATTATTGTGATTGCAAAGCCTACATTTAAACTTATGCATTTCTGTTTGAAAATTTGTGCAAACTCGCCACATGAGCGCATTAAGATTTCTAATTCTAGTGGGGTGAAAAACGCAGCCCTCCTCTTCCCTGTTGCCATGGTGACTCGTCGAATCGGGGCTCCATTGATGCTGCTTTTTATAGTTGTGGTGCACGCGCTTAACTCCAGGTGAAACTACTCTGAGTTGATTAAACTGATTCAAACCAGCTGTTCTGGAACCGGAAACTCAGAGTTTCCTATCTCAGAGTAGATCAACTCAGAGTTCAGGATTAGACTCAGAGTTTGTTGAACCTGCTTTGTGAAACGGACCCCTGGTTGCCTGTAAACCCAAATAAATAGTTACAGCAAATAATGGATAAACATGATAGTAAACTTGCTATACAAAATAACACCACACCTGCAGTTAACAGATAAAAAAGAAAGGGAACTATTCAACAGTGAATTGTTGCTAAAATCTAGCATGTACTTCATTATTTGGTTGTCTTGGCGGATTGATGAATATCATTCTGATGACTGTGTCTGAAAAATCCAAACCAGGTATCAATCTGAGTTGCAGCATTACAAGAGAGACACGTGATTTTAATATGGTACTGGTGTAATGTTTGAGAATGAGCTGAGCATGAGGCTGAGCAGTGCTGTGGCAGCTCACCTGTGTTCCTGTGCTCCAGTAGAACCAGCCCACATAGGACGGGTGTCTGAAGTAGGAGTAGACTCCGGTGGTGACCAGCACATGGCTCTGGGCCTTCTCATTCTGGACAATGTGGTTGAAGTTAGAGCCAGCTGTCAACATGGCTGCCTTCCGTAGGCCCTCACCACACAACACCATTAGCAGACCCACGACACTCACCCAGTTCAGCTGCTTCAGCTCTGAGAGAGAAGACAGGCGGATGAAATACTGGTGAACACACGGAAATCTCAGTATGATGAATGTCATGTAGAGTCTGAGATGGACCTCTGCTTCTTTCCAAGTTCAGTCCGAATTAAGATTTTTTCAGACTCAACCTTGAGAATTAAGTGTTAAATTCAGCCTAACCTAAACCAAACTCATTTCACTTTCAAAAACTGACTGAAGGTTGAAACATTTGGAACAAACCAGTAACAAGTTTCAATTTAAGATTTGATCTTTTGTACTTTATGTTTCTACTCAACCTGCAATTTTCTAATCCCCCGTCTCTGTATATCCCTCACTACCTACAGAGCTGAGGCTGAGCAGTTGGACACGTCACCTGTCTTTTGCAAGAGGGTCAAATTGCAGACTTCATGTCTGAGGACCCCAGGTCTGTCGCCAGATCAACCAGGATTGAAATCTGTAAAACGTAAAAGGGTAACTTAGGTGTTTTTCAACCTGGACCCCATTTACTGTTACTTGTTTTTGTGTGTAAGTGACTAATAGCAACAACAGTTTTTAAAATTGGTCCAGTATTGAGTGAGACTGCAGCAGCGAAACAGGATGCAATATAATCACTTGAGTAAATTGTGCATCATCAGTTTGCGTCTACTAAAAGTGTTTGTTTTTGCCACTGACAGGCTGACATTGTTATTGTAAGTGTCTGACAACATTAAAGAAAGGATCTTACAGAGACAGACCTGTTGTAAAGAGTTAAGATCCTTTTTTGTTTAACCAAGAAAGCCACAAAATTGCCATTGCCAAACCCACCAGACTCGATTTAAATAAACAGTAATTTTATTATCATGTAATACACTTCATTCTAAGTCCACAAAAAATAAAAGCCGGCTTGGTTAATCATTCCACTGTTCCAACAATCAACAACTCTGGGTTGGTCGAATAAAACCTTTTAGATGTGAAAATATGCCGGCTCTATAAATACTAAAATGATTAATTATTTAAATGGAGTCTGGTGGGTTTGATGATGATGATTGAAAGTGACTACACTGGGGCCTGTTTGGCTGCTGCCGACTGCAGCCCTCTCACTCAATACTGGACCAGCTTCAAAAGTTGTTGTTTCCATTTGTCACTTCGACACAAACATGTCGGGGTCAAAGTTGAAAAATACCCAAGTTACTATAAGCCCATATAACACACTGTAACATATTTAAACAGAAATTTCTTTCCTGTTTTTTGTAACTCGTATCTCATGGTAACAGGACCATAATTTTGGTGACAAACAAAACAGCTCCTTCAACAACAAGCTAATCTTTAACCCCCTATAAGCTGACTCATGTTTAGTGTTCACATTGAGTTGAGTTTTATTTTCTCACACATTGATTGTGTTAAAATGCTTACTTAATAAAGACTGTAGATAAAGGTACAACTTTCTGTGAGACTGCTCCTCGTGGTATTTTATTTCACTTCCAGATTTATTTAAAGCAGCTGTGTGGAACTTTTTACCATTAATAAAACTGTCCCTATTTAATCAGAAAGAGGAGCCGTGTTTACAGTGTTCTTCGAGTAAGCAGTACACAACGGGCATTGCTGAACACATAACACATAACAGTTTTACCAGAGATGTATCTATGAGGACTTGGTTGTACTTTTGATGTCATAGCGGATAACGAAGGAGCATCATGTAAAATTATCTGTGACTGTGACCATGAACACAAATATACAGCAGGCAGTTGTCCTCAGTTTATAAGAAATTCAGAGCTACACCAGAACATTTATGAACAGGTCTTACTTTACTACTAACTTGTGTGTAACGTTAGCATGTTAGCATGTTTCCACTAATTACGTGCACTGACCTAACGTTAGTAGCGTTAGCTTTGCAAGCGAAGGCTGCAGGGTAACAGCTTTGCTGTTTTAGGATTATGTTATGTCTTCACTGTGTATCTTCACATAAAAGAATCCTCCGACGATTTGGGAGTTATGCCCCTTTCTCTATCATTTTCATATTGAGACAACATGATCAATATCTTTTTTGTGTCTGTACGTCCAGTGGCTGGGTCTCAGCGGTTAGCATTGCGCTGATAGAGGGTCAGTACGTCCTGCGCTGTGATCCGCGGAGGGATACACCGGTGAGCAGGCACAGACGTAGCTTCTAAACAAAACTCAGCTGTTTATTTAGCCTAGCGATATCTCCGGATTTTAGCAGCTGCAATGGACGACTTTGAACACGATGTTGAAGAGTTTCTTGTAGCGGACACAGATCCAGAGCCATACCTGTTTGAGCTGGAACTCCATGTGTTGGATGCCGAGCGGGCGAGAAGAGAGGCTGAATCCTCCGCTACTATTTTCCTGCACATAGTGGGATTTGGTGCTGCCATCGTTGGGGAGATATATCATCAGGAGGAAAACCGCCGCAGAGAGTGTATCAAAAGGAATGAAAACTTTGCAGCAATCACTAATCCTGGCGTGATTGAAACTTTTTTTCATGTTCCTAAGATGAACTGGAAAAAACGCTCCAGGCCTGCAGGAGCTGATGACAGCTTTCAGTCGGGGTAGTATCGTCCGTGTCGTCTCTTTGTTTGCTTTTACCAAGTGACCTAGCGTACCTGTCCCAGAGCCAGCTGCAGCTGTTGCTCACCGGTGTATCCCTCCGTGCAAGATGTACTGACCTCCTACAAGTGCCATGCTAACTGCTGTCTCAGTATGAAAATGACAAAGAAAGGGCATAACTCCCAAATTGTCGGAGTATTCTTTTCACATAATAATGTGGGCTCGGCAGATGACTTGTTAACTGTTTATTCCTCCTTACAACGAACGTACACGGCTGCTTCTCATTGTTTCCAGTAGCACAACAACGGTTACTACATTACCCAGAATAACTTGAGGCTCACACTACTACGGTAGCCTTAGTAGCTCAAAGTACACAACAGATTTGATTAGATCAGAACAGAAACACGACAGAAGAATTTACAGGAGTAATTTTGCTGTTTCCTCTAATTACTTGGACTGACCTGACGTTAGTTAATCCTCTCGGTCTCCAAAACAAATGCATGTGGTTATTGCCGGCTGCAGTCGGAATTTTACGACACCAGGCTGTGGGTGTCATACCGCTTCGACCAAAGGGGCGCTATAATCAACGAAAATGAAAAGTTCCACACAGCTGCTTTAATTAATACATAACTTACTTATTACCTTCTCATCCTGAGTGGCAAAAATGTCAAAATACAGTGAAAAAAATTAGTTGCTTTTCTATTTTTGTGCCATCAAAGGAAGTGATGCATCTCATGCTTGGAGACCATTTCCCATTGGCTCACAGGCCTGAGATCCACCGGTTTGACGTCATCAGTTGGACTTGTCTCAGCTGCTGGCTGTTGTCCATAGTGCTGATTTAGGATACAGGCTTCGTCTGGAATCACTGCCCATCTTATCCTATAGTGCACCAAATTTACTGTCTGAACTCTGAGGGGGAATGTTTGCTGTGTATTGTGTCCTATGAACATTCTACAAAGCAATCAAATAATATCTAAAAAAGTAGAATAAGGGGTATGTACACTACTGTCTGCTGACATTCCCACAATCCAATGTGATTCATTTATCCATGTGAAAACAGATTACAGTCTGAACCTGAAACCTCATCATGATTCAAATCTCACTATGCTGCACACAACTGAGTAAAGTACTGGCGTGTGTTTAATACAGAGTGAGAAAAAAGTGGAAATGTACTTTTGTCATGACCAAACTCAAACTGCTATTCTATAATTTCTAAGAACTTTTTCTCTATGACATAACTTATTCATGATTAAATATGCACTCTATAAAACACATTTGGATTTCAACATGAATTTGTTTGAACACGTCACAATTTTGGAGGACTGTATAGATCTGTTAAACCTGGGGTGCAGCAGGTTTTGTCAAAGACTCTGACTGAGGCTTGGGAAGCCACTGAGACACTGAGATTCACCATATGACCAAGCCATTACAACATTAACCAGGGATTTAAGCAAAAAAAATATTTTTGACTGGCCAGTTCATGTGGGGGAACACAATTGGCTGCACCACACTTTAAGAATGACCCCTTTTCTGCTGTGCAATAGTTTCCCAAAGCTTTCAAGTAAAAAGGTTAAATGCTGTATTAGCCCTTCAGTTTCTCTAATACAGCATTTAAGTTGTAAGAACACTTAAACCTACACTATTTAAATAAATTTAAACTTGACTCAGTTTGTAATGTAGTCAAACAAATAATTAACCATCTACAAATCTTTTCTGTGCAGGTTTTATTCCTCTTAGAAGAACAGAACAGAACAATTATAAACAGAACAATTAACGATTGCTATGGCGACTGCGCCATGGGAATGTGGGCGGCGAGTTGAATCGCCACTGTTGGAGCAAAGCAGCCGATGCGTCTTGGGACCCAAGCCGCACCGCGGGACAGACAGCAGGCGCAGGTGATGGTGGACGCCACAGCCGTCACGGGCCAGCCCAGAGCCCGGAGCGCCTACCAGACCGCCGCCGCCGCGTCATGACGTGAGGGGATGTTTCTTCACTCATCTGTGCGCCGTTGCAGCGAGAGGCACCAAAACCCTGCTTCTCCTCCAGCCAGCTGAGGAGGGGGTGCTTTTTTTTTATTTTATTTTTTATTTTCTGGTTACATTGTTCCCTCATACCAGTTTTTTTAAAAAAAAAAAAACACCGGAGCGGAATGGCTGAGAGAACCTCCAGCGGGCTGCTGCCCATGATGCTGGAGCTCATGCCTGCGCCGGCGGTGGCGATGTTGCTGCTGGCGGAGGTCTGAGAAGTTACTACAGATCCTTCCCTGGGGGGCAGTGGTGAAGCCGCCCTCCTCTGTTTCTGATTGGCTAATAGCAAGGCTGGCTGGCTTTATTGGTTTACAACAGCGTCATTAATTGGATAGTCAAAACTGAATCACAACAAATGCACGTGCAACTTTTTTTTCCTCCCTCTTTTTCCAACTGACGGAAATCCGTCGAGAGACGGAGAACTTTAATCCCTAATTAACTAATCTACGCTCTGTAGGTCCAGTATGTACATGTCCTGAGGTAAATGGTACTCCAGCAGAGGTGACACTGATATACTGAAATTAGTGTTGCAGGGTATACTGGCACCAACGGTAGACCGCGGTACTAAAACACCACGGTACATATGATACCATAATGTTGGAGTACCGTAGTACCATGGTACCTCATGGTACCACTACTGTGGGATAAGTTCAAAGTCCAGTCGCAAGAGGTTGAGTGTCCATGCGCTGTCCAATAACGGTGCACGCTGGCCACCTGGCACTCAATATGCTGCTGCAGTGGTTTGTTTTCCAGTGACATTTCAGGTATTAGCTGAGCCAATAGAGAGAAAGAAACAAGCCGTTCACATTTCTCTCTTTGTGGCAGGTAATGGTCCACAAACCTCATCGCACTGAATGGATTGTTCTTAACTTATCAGAGGAGGAGGGTGGCTGGTTGATTTTTATTTTATTTATTTATTCATTTTATTTTGATCCCCCCTGTCACGGGGATGCCCCATGACCTCTAATGGTAAAAGACAAACACACACAATGCTTGTCCACCTCCAGGCACTTTCATACACACCATCTAGCCGGCAGGTGTCTGGGGTTGGTAATTAGCACAATTAAAGTTGAAACCTGGTAGTTGTAGGTGTGTAGTTGTTTTGGTGCTTCAGTGTCACAGGCACATTTACATGAAGTCAGGAAGAAAAGTCTGACAATATTGTGGTTTTAAATCTCTTTATTTCACTAATTCTTTTGTGTGTCTCACCTCTCCTCTAGACTGCACTTGGCCAACCTCTGATTTGGACTCAGGAACTGCCAAACCGGACCCCACCCATTTGGATTCCTTTTATAGTCAAGTTCCTGGGGGAATGTGCCAAATCTAGTATGGATGAGGGGGAGTTTTGGGGAGATATTTGTGCAAGTGTTGATTTTGAGCAGTTTAAGAACATTTTTACTCTTTTGGAGTATGTAGCAATGTTTTTCACGGTTGGCTTACAGAAGTAGTCTGAAGAGTATGAATTAATCACTGCTGATTGTTGATTGATTTATTAATTGTATTTCCCATGTGTAGGAGGAGCTACTGTCTATTTATGCAGGAGTTGGAGGCTTCTCTCGAGTCCCTGAGATCTGTCTAGCAAGCAGGCCACAGCGGTTGTTACTGCCAGGGGCCCAAACTTAAAGGGGGCATAGCCTGGTGCAGTTGATTTTTGTTTTAGTTTTTCTTCAGTTTTGGCCAGCTGATCTGCACTATACATATTGCTGCACCTAACCCACTGCTGGAAAAGAAAGGGAAATAAAAAAAATTCGACAGTTGAACAGTTTAAAGTCCTCTTCCTTTTGCCTTCATCGCTCGACCAACCTTACACCCCCTGTAGCCATATTCTTCCTTGAGCATATCGAAGTGACTGGTGGAAAAAGCATGACCCTTCAAAATGAATTCGAGTTCTCAGCTAAGCGTGCCAGGCAATCCAACTACAAAAGCCAGTGGACTAAAGACATCCTTTGTGTCAAATAGTAGAGCAGTAGGCCCAAGGTAGCCCTGTGTGTCTGTGCTGGGCCCTTATCACACACATGATGCTCCTAAATTTTTTCATTTAGGAGCACATGTGCTCCTAGTGAAAAAGGTTAGCGTAGAGACCTGGTTAACAGAAAAGACTGGTGTGGGGTCTCTTCATTTTCACTGCAAGTAGTTATAATTACATGTTAATCACTTATTGATGCTGTTTTTGAAGTATGAATAAGTCAATAAGTAATTTATTCCATAGAAATATCATTGATGTATTACAGAAAAATGATTTATCTTTGTATAAATGACAAAAGGCACATCCGCCTAATTTTTGCTGCGGTATCGTGATACTACTCAGAACTGTGATATTTTCACTGGTATTGTACCGTGGGTCCCAATTTTGGTACCGTGACAACACTAACTGGAATACTGACAGGCAAACCTTTCTACTGCTACCAGTAAAATACACACGATGGTGTTGAGTGGACTGACAATGAGACTGAAGACACACCAACCTGGAACGGTCAGTTTCTCCACAGTGAACTCCACCCATGATGAGACTGCAGCCAGGGTGTACTCCACACTGTGGTTGAGCAGGAATGAGTCTAGTGACAGGCTGCGAGGGTTGATGATGGCCGTCACCAGGTACTCAGAGTAATGGAAGAATGACAGCGAGCACATGTACCTGCAGAGAGGCACTATTACTACACATGTTCAACTGCAGTAGGCCTGGATTACAAAACAAACATCCCACTAAATATGGTGCATACACTGGTTCACTGTGTAACTCTGTAGAGCCTAACTAACCAAGGAATTATCATTACTGTGGTCTTCAGTCTAATTTAATACACTGTGATTCTATGGTGTGAAACAATACAAAATGAAAAAAAAGTCAGGCAATACAATTGGGTTGGTACTATTAATAAACACATGGATACAAGGTTTAACTAAACCAAATCATGAAATTTCTACAGTTTCATGTTACTTAATATACTGACCATACTAAATGACTGATGTCTGCAAATATGTACATACCAGCCAAAATGTGTCCAAGTGGTTTCAGAGCAGCTTATAATTAAGCCACAGCCAAAAGTAACTCCCAGAAAGCAGGCTCTCACAGCAACCTAGAACAAGTTAGGACACTCAGGTTATCCCGGGTCAAACAGCTAGCTAGACCTAAACAAACCCCTATTTTCTCTCTAGCCAGCTTTAAGGGACAGTTCAGATTTTTTGAAGAGGGGTTGTTTGGGGTACTTGTCCATATTCAGTGTATTACATATGCTAGATTTCAGTCAGCACGCCCACAGTTTGGGAAAGCTGGCAGGAGTCCAACACATAAGCTTAATGATGAACTGCTGTGGAGGGGTGAGCAACAAAACCTATTTTAGCCACTTAAAAAAGTGCCATCTAAAAAACAGTATCAGCTTAAGTGTATGCTACAATTACAGTATTTTTTACAGCATTAACTTTTTTCGTCAGACAGCCCATGATGGCTTCAATTCCCCATCTATTTATGCTCTCATCAAAGCCACAAGGCTCCGTTGACAAAAACAGATGGTGCTTTTCAAAGTCAAAGGATCTTTAAATGGGTGAATTTCAAGGAGGCTACATCTTATTTTTGTTGAAATGTAACCACAAAGTTGAAAAGCTTCCTGTCAAACTTTCGCAAATAAGCTTTAGTGGCCTGGAAACTGATCTACAAGCATAACTTCTCACCAACCAGTTACTAAATTTGGAATAATGAAAACATCCTTTATAAAATAAATCACTGTTTTATAAGGATTGGATGGAGCATGGAATTTTATTAGTTAACCAGCTTATTAATGACCATGGATTTTAACATTCTTATGAAGACTTTTTGTTAAAATATCAGTTGCCAATTACGCCAAAGAAATATGCAGTGTTTTTTGATGCACTACCACAGAGTGTGCTGCAGCTTCTTAAAGGGACTGAAAGAAATATTGCTGTTGCTCTAACAGATATTTGAGAAGCTGCTTACAATCAACGATTCTGCCAAGACGTCAATTTTACTGGACTGCACAGTTTGGAGTAGTGGGGCAGCATAGCTATAAAATCGTTCATTTTTGCAATAAAAGCACCAAATTTGGCACATGTGTTGACAAATATATTTATAACAAATCTGGATATTGGGGCATCAGAAACTCTCCCCCTGGTGGCCAGAGCAGGCAATTAAATCCTACCTGCCCATGGTCCCGTCCCGTTAATTGGATCCACTCCAAAATGTAATGGCTTCTAAGTTGAACTATGCTACATGTCTCCACCAAGTTTTGTGAAAATCGGCAGGACGGTTTTCACGTAATCCTCCTCCAAAAAATGAATGGAAGTGAATGGGCAACCACGTGTGGATGGCCCGTGGGCACACCCCCTGAGTTGGATCAACACCAAAATTTAATGTATTCTAAGGGCTGTGATATATTTGCCGCTTGATCGAACGTACACGTACACAACGCGCCATGTTGTGTACGTAGCACCACGTAGCCAAAATGCACAATACTGGCGGTCACCACTTGGTGCAGACAACAGAAATATAAACCCTGAACCGTGAAGAATCTCATGAGAAGAAGAAGATTACGTTACAAGAAGAAGAAGAAGAGTAAGAATTGAAGAAGACTAGAAGAAGAATAGTAAAAGAATAGTAAATTAAACAAACATGGTTGTCCTTGATGCGGAAGAGGAGATTATAATTTTACTTCTGTTGTGGTCTGATCATCCGGACGGGTCACTGTATGCATTCTCACCAGCGCCTCTAGCGGTTATGCGAATATTGCATCTCGCGCACGCGTCGCGTTACCTCGCATTGAGATGTGCGTTCGACACGTCAAATGAACGCAGATCACACGTGGCAGCCATGATGCGGTTGCGTTTGCGTCGTTTGCAGCAAGTATATCACGGCCCTAAGTTGGCATCGAATTTTGTGAAAATCGGTCAGGCAGTTTTTGTATAATTCTGCGAACAAACTTATAAATTGGGTGGCACAGCTAAAAAATTGTTCATTTTTGTGATAAAAGCATCAAATTTGGTACATTTATAGCTTAATATACTGCAATAGAACACTTTCGTCACCCCCCCCCCCATGCTGCTGTTACCATGTTTTCAGCACCACAAATATGATTTAGAGACCGGTTAAAGTGAAAAATATGTTTCATTCTAATGTAGGACAATAGTAAATTAAAGACATCGAACACAATGGTGAGATTTATAGTTATTTATAAGGCCATTTAACGATGTTCAGTGAACATACTTAACAATTCCACTGTAACAGTCTGAATATATGATATCTAACTTCTGCAGCCATTTGCAGTAATGCTGAACCTTCAATAATAGAGCTGTTTTTACAACGAGGCCTTGGGGTAAAACATTCATAGATGACCAAAGTGTTCTAGTCCAGTATATTAAGCTATAAACATAGCCTACCAAATTTAGCATGTGTCGCAAAAATGAACAATTTTTTTAGCCACACCGCCCATTTATTAGTTTGTTAGCAGAATTATAAAAACTGGCTGACCGATTTTCACAAAATTCAGTAAAGGGATGTAACACATGCCAACTTAGAATACATAAAATTTTGGCGTTGATCCAACTCAGGGAGTGTGTCCACGGGCCGCCCACACGTGGCCGCCCATTCACTTCCATTAATTTTTTGGAGGAGGATTATGTGAAAACTGTCCAACTGTCCTTTTCACAAAACTTGGTGGAGGCATGTAGCATGGTCCAACTTAGAAGCCATTACATTTTGGAGTGGATCCAATTAATGTGACGGGTCCATGGGCAGGTTGGATTCAATTGCCTGCTCTGGCCACCAGGGGGTGAGTTTCTGATGCCCCAATATCCAGATTTGTTCTAAATATATTTGTCAACACGAGCCAAATTTGGTGCTTTTTTTTTTTTTTAAGATATTTTTTAAGAGCATTTTTAGCCTTTATTTGATAGGACAGTTAAGCGTGAAAGGGGAGAGAGAGGGGGAGTGACATACAGCAAAGGGCCACAGGCTGGAGTCGAACCCGAGCCGCTGCGGCAACAGCCTTGTACTGGGGCCGTGAACGATTCTAGAAAAATATTGAGCTATGCCACCCCACTAAAGAGGTTAACTGGTATAAAGCGTGGCTGGTTGGTGACAAATTCTGTCTTAATAACAAGGTGAAATAAGTCTCGTTTAAAACTTTTACATCAAATCTACCCTGCAAAGAAAACACCTGAACACCTGCTGACCCCTCCACAGCAGTCCATTGCTTAGCTTCCATGTCAGACTCCAGACTGCTTCTCCAAACTTGAGGTGTGCTGACGGACATCTGTGTCAATTTACTGTTTATGGATAAGTGCCCCATAAAGCCCCACTTCAGAAAACCTCAACTATCCCTTTAACACCAGTTGGTCGCATTGCTAATTCAGATTAACAGCAAATTTCAGCGGGCTATACTGCAGACTCTCTATCCGTGGCTCTCGCCAAACTCATACTTAATCTGGCTGTTTAATTATGTATTAGGCTACCCGGTCATAAAACCACACACTGAGCATTAACGTTATATGGAAGAAGATACTTTACCATCATCACTACACACTCTTAAATTCGGTTGTAAAGTGGCAAACCAA